>BLSH010173673.1:537004-580356 GCA_018402905.1 Glandirana rugosa | reverse complement strand
TAGGACCTTGTCGACTTTGTGGAAGTGTCAAGTGTGTTATATTTACAGAAACCGCGCATTAATTAGTACTATAGTGAAGATAAGGAATGAAAGGTCGTACACCTTACAATACCGTCAGTATTATATTAAGCCTCTTAGGGACAAAGTGGTTAAAAACACTAAACGGGTTTTTACAGGTACGTCTATATGCGCCAGGGGCCCAATGTTTGTTCTATCCCTGACATCCAAACAAGTATTCAGCTTAAACAAACGTTCAGCCTTGTCCATGTAAAAAATTCACATCGAAGTCGGTTTTGATTATATCATTGGAACAGGAAGTGAGGTGAAATCTTCTGAACAGAAACATAGACAGCAAAACAAACATTACAGGGGTGTTACCCCTTCCCTATGCTATCCAAAAAGCTTAAAAATATTAGTTTTGGCTGAAGCTACACTTAAAAAATGTACCTGTTCCGACTTGCAAACAAATTCGACTTATGAACAAACCTACAGTCCCTATCTTGTTTGTAACCCGGGGACCGCGTATATCTGCATGGACATTTTTGGGCAAATCACAAAAATTGGTGAAACAGGGATTCTCCGAATTATATTATGACTGCCATAACATTCCACATGCTGGAAAGTAAGGAATAGAAGTGATATCATGATTAATTACGCGCCAAAGACATTTATATTGTGTGAACTGTGAAGGTGTTTCAGCTGTTCCAGGATACACCAAGTCTAGATAGAACCCATGCAAACTTTGCGGTCCAGTAGTACAGTTTTTTTTTAATGCTGTTGCCATCATTTTTATTTTGATTGATAAATTACTAGCATGCAAGCTTTCACTGTTCAGCCATGGGCTAGTTTATGTGTTTTTAACAGCTAAAGAGGTTATCTGAATCACTATTATATTTTACATATGTAGAGTTTACTCCCCTAGGAGCCACTGGAAATTTGCCCAGGTTCTTCCCCAGTGGATTTCCCCACCGCCAGGCACACTATCTCAGCCACAATTTTCCCCAGTAACCAGTCTAGTGGTGTTGTTTTTGTTGGTTTTGTTTGTGGAGAACTTGGATAGGGTTGAGGGAATTGAGATAGATACTCCAAAACAGAAGCTATGTACAGATTGAGGACAATTAACACCTTTCTGAAAAGCTGAAGCAGAAGCCCTTGCTTTTAGCAAACTGTGGACTTGGCTTTGTAGTGGAAACAGTTAAATGCAAACCTTTCATTAGAGCCACAAGAGCAGAGTCCATTCACAAGGAATCAGATAGACTAGCTCTTCAGGACACCAGCCAATGTCCCCTTTGAACAAAAGTAGAGCTGACTATCTAGCACAAGAGGAGTGGAAGCAGCCCAAAAGTCTCTAAGATCTCTCACAGCAGTCTGCACTCACAAAATGTCCTCGGACAGATGGTTACCTCTTTCTAACTTCCAAGCAACACCTTTCTCCCGTGATATCAGACTAGATTTTAAGCAGACAGCCCTTCAGTCAGCTCTCTGTAGCTTCAGCATCCAGGCCCTCAGGTCGCCCACTTGAGGCCTAACAAACAGAAAGTACATGGTAGTGTGGAGGGCAGCAGCCATCAAAGCTGGACTGATCCTCTGCAGGGAAATACCCAGAAGCTCAGTCTTTCAGAGGATTTATGAAGTCTCCCAGCAACCTTTAGCCCTCATACACGTTTTTTGGAATTTTTTGCAGCTCTCCATGTTATTCAATGGCCCCATAAAAACGCAGACGTTTTTGAGCTGTAGAGGGCATCAGCATTAGTGAGCTGTAACTAGAACGCGGGACCAGCGCGTTTTGAGGCTGTAACATTTTGGCATTTTTGACGCGGATGCCGCAAAACGCTCACTAACGCCATACCGGCGTTTTTGATGCCAGCGTTTTCTGGTTAAAAAATAGCAGAGGAATGTTTTTTTTAAAAAAATGCCTATTGATGCTGACGCTCACTAACGCTCACTAATGCTCATTAACGCCGATGCAAAACGCTGTTGCAAAACGCAGATTTTTCCCTGATGTCGTTTTTTTTTTGCTTTTTTTTAAACATTTGCCCATGTGTATGAGGCCTTAGGGCCCTGCACCCTGGGATTGACCAGTCTTTATCAATTTTCCTATCGCACTCCTTCCTGGCAAAAAAGGCTCTTACGTAGTTGGGTGCTGCAACGAAATCCAGCTGGGTCCTGGAGATTTTTTGTCATGCAAGTGTACATATTCGTCAGCACACCGTGGATCCTTGTCCAAAGTTTTCTTTATTGAAAAGATCACATCACAGAGAAATGCAACGTTTCGGAGCCGCGCAGGGCCCCTTCGTCACATGCCTGACGAAGGAGCCCTGCGCGGCTCCAAAACGTTGCATTTCTCTGTGATGTGATCTTTTCAATAAAGAAAATTTTGGACAAGGATCCATGGTGTGCTGATGAATATGTACACTGGGATTGGCCAGGGCTGCATAAATATTCATACTGCCATCTGCATAGCTCCACACCTATGTTCCACAGAGTTCTCACAGCTCTCTGAAATAAGGTGACCAGATTTTTTAAATTAAATCCGGGGACATATTTATTTTTTATTAGCAAATGGTAAACTATTTTATAAGCATATTTTCTTCAAATGATATGCTATGTGGGGTCTATGGGAGCTGTGTGGGGTCTCTGGGAGCTGTGTGGGGGTCTCTTGTGACTATGTGGCTAACTGAGCCAGTCACTGAAAAAAAATGTCCAGCAAGGATGGTGTTAAGTTAATCCCAGCACATACTAGGCAGACTCAACCCCTTTAAGTGCACATATAACACTCTATAGAGTTGTGGAGGTCTGAAGATCCCATTACAGCCCACCCTGCAAACTTCAGGGAGGAGGTTGAGGCGTGTGCTGTGCATACAGTGTAGGGTTGAGGAGTGTCCTGTGCATAAAGTGCAGGGTTGAAGATTGTGCTGGGCATAAAGTGCAGGATTGAGGAGTGTGCTGCACATGAAGTGTAGGGCTCAGGAGTGTGCTGCACATACAGTGCATGGTTGAGGAGTATGCTGCACATACAGTGCAGGGTTGAGGAGTGAGTTGCGCATACAGTGCAGGGTTGAGGAGTGTGCTGCGCATACAGTGCAGGGTTGAGGAGTGTGCTGCGCATACAGTGCAGGGTTGAGGAGTGTGCTGCGCATACAGTGCAGGGTTGAGGAGTGTCTTGTGCATAAAGTGCAGGGCTCAGGAGTATGCTGCGCATACAGTGCAGGGTTAAGGAGTGTGCTGTGCATACATTGCAGGGTTGAGGAGTGTGCTGTGCATACAGTGCAGGGTGAAGGAGTATGCTGTGCATACAATGCAGGGTTGAGGAGTGTGCTGTGCATACAGTGCAGGGTTGAGGAGTGTGCTTTGCATACAGTGCAGGGTTGAGGAGTACGCTGCTCATACAGTGCAGGGCTCAGGAAAGCACAGCGCATAAAGAGCAGGGCTTAGGAGTGCGCAGCGCATAAAGTGTAGGGTTCAGGAGTGCACAGCACATAAATTGTAGGGCTTAGGAGTGCAGTGCATAAAGTGCAGGGCTCAGGAGTTTAAATATTGCATACAAATTCTCCCCAGCCTCCCCCCCAACTTCAATACAGTCAATACAGACCTCCCCTCCCCTTCCATCCAGTTTTTTTACATATAGCTCTCTCCACTCTCCAGCACTGTCACTTATACAGAAGCCGCACTTCTGTATTTACAAGTGATGGCAGCGGATCTGAACCAAACATTAAAGCTGGATAATTCTAGTTCACTCAGGGTGATAAGGGCACACCCCGTGCACACACCTATGAGTGGCTGCAGCTTGGAGCATGGAGACGGTGTACCTTACCACGGGCACTGGGAAGCTCAGCAGTCCTGGTGGAGGTATTCGTTCTCCATGTGACTCCAGTGTGCTGGCCGATCCCCTCCTCCTCCTGCTGACAGCAGCCTCAGGGGTAGAAGGTGCTGGCTGGTTGTGGAGTGTGGGCACATTGCAACCGCTCCAGCGGCTCCTTCAGTCCGGGTTCTAGGAGCTTAGTGTCCTTCCTTGGGGATCTGCAGAGGGCAGCGCTGTCCCCCTAAATAATGTGACTCCTGCCTGCCAGGACAAATCTCCTCAGTCAGGGGACTGTCCCTGGAAATTGGGGATGTCTGGTCACCCTACTCTGAAAAGCAGAGGGAGCTATCAGACTGGCAGCAGCTGAGAACACTGAACTAGCCTAATTAATCAGCTGCACTGATTACAGTGAGTAGAACTTATTTTACCTAACACAATAATTACAGCCCCACTGGTTACAGTGTGGCAAGCTAAATGTACCTAACAAAAACACACCCAGCTCCACTGAACACAGTGAGCAAGCACTAAATCTAATTGTTCCTAGCTACTATCTAGGAGGGTGCTATAGATACAGTGGGTGCAGAAAATAATCACTCCATGGGGCCTCAGAATCTTCAGGGTGCGTTCAGGGTGCATTTTGGCAAAGCTCAGTCGTGACTGCATGTGGCCTTTCTTGAGGGGTGGCTTTTTTCTTGCAACCCTCCCATACAAGCCACATTTGTAGAGAATTTGTGATATTGTTGTCACAATCAGACAATGACCACTCTTTGCCATAAATTCCTGCAACTGCTTCAGAGTTGCTGTAGGCCTCTTGGTAGAGCCTCTCTGATCAGTTTCCTCCTGGCTCTTTCATCCAGTTTGGAGCAACGTCTTGGTCCAGGGAGGGTCTGTGTTGTACCAAATACCTTCCACTTCTTAATTATAAACTTCACTCTGCTTCTAGGTATTGATAAAGCCTTTGACATATTTTGCTATCCATCTCCTGATTTCTGTCTATCCACAACTTTATCCCGGAGATCTTTTGACAGTGCCTTGTCACCCATAGTTGATTGTTTGCTTCAGTTGCACTACCAGGGACTGAAATGTTCCATGATGAGCTAATCAAAATGACCACAGCTGATCACAGTTGTCATTGAGAAAGCTATTAGCTACACCTGACTGAGTTTACAAGTCATTTTTAGGAGGGGGGTGATCCTTTTTCCAACTCAATGATTCTGATGTTGATTTTTTTTTTCTGATATGTTGGTTTCACTTGGATGTTATAAGTTGCACTGAGTAAATATCTGGATAAAACAAAAGCTGTGTCTGTGTTCGTTTCAGGCTGCAAAGCAACAAAATGTGATTATTTGAAAGGGGGGTTGATTCTTTTCTATACCACTGTACCACATATCCAGTGTATGTAGCCAAGTGCTGGGCTACAGCAATATGGAGAAGGAAACATTGCCTTTCATTTTTCTCTTCGTTTACTGAGATACTGATGTTATGCTGCACCATTGTGCTCCAGCCAGCAGGGGAGAGCTAAAGCCAAGCAAGCCCATAGACTTCTATTCAGAGTGCTGAAAATCCTGGTTGTTGTAGTTTGAAATGACCATATATTAGGGCGAACAGACCCCTTACACTACAAATCCTAATATGCACTGTGCAGTAGGATAAGTGGAGAGATTATTTTTTGTAAACTACCCAGGAAAGTTCTTCCTCTTGGCACCAAGGGAGTTAGAAAGTGAGAGCACCTCTGTCTGAACATTCGCTTGCCAGTGGGAGACAATACCGGTGGAGATCCAAGCTTGAGACTGGGAATGAAGACAATTGGGGGAAGTGCAGCACCGCCCACATTACAGCACCTGCATCACTGCCGCAGGGAGACTGGAGCATCCACTCACCCTCTGCTTGCCACTGCTGATCCCTGTAGGTGTATGGGGAGAGACTGAAGGCCCCTCCCCTTCAATAGCAAGGGGCACCATAGCATCCTGGGAACTAGTAAGGGGGCTATTCACACTTTGCTGATACTGCTAGCAGGTACTGAGCCACTGAGAGTAGGACACCAAGTGTACCCAATCCGTACTGCACCCATACAGCATTCTATACCACACTCATTTCAAACCTAGACTGCCCCTATTACAACCCTATACCGCATTATATCAGACCATTACTGCATCTGAATCAAATCTACCTTGCACCTTTGTAGAGACTATACTGTACCCACCGCTGCACTTGAGGTGGCCTTGCTACTGTTTATTTCGATTTGGATGCCAAATGTCATCTAATGCCTAGTCTTTACTGTTAAACACTTTGTATGCCAAATTGTGTTATTACCATTGATAATCCATTTTATGTTTGCCTATTTACCAACCATATTGGGTGACAATATATTAAGTTTGGTGCTTGTTTCCTCTTATATAGCACTACTACTGGCTACTATGTGGCACTTTTCAGTGATTTCCTGTGATATTGTATGTTTGTACACTCAACCTGGTGTGTCAGAGGGGCTGAGGTTTTTGAAAAAGGTTGAAGTAAAGAACAGAGAACCCATTCTAATCAGCCTACCTGTGCCTCTACAGCAGCAACAACCCAGCCTGTTAATTGGATAATAAAAGAGTAGTAACACAGTTGATTAGTCATCACTTTGCCCTCTCCTCCTGTTAACAAGTTGCAAGTTCCAGCAGAGCATGATTGGCTTCTACTGAATGCCCCCCCCCCCCCCACTCTGAATGCTGTTGCACTAGGAATTACAGGTGCCTGATTTTAAGACAGATTTATGGACATACACTGGCTGCATGTGTATTTAATGGGTTGTAATGAATGCATAACTGTTCTAATTGGAGTTTTTTGGAAATTAGCCTGGAGTTTAGCTGTTATTTTAAGAATGAACTTGATAAAATAATAAGCCTGAATGCATGAACCTAAAAAAACACATTAGCATATACTTTTGTAGCATCCTCCTAATTAGGTGCTAAGATTAGGTAAATTTAGTTTTGGTTTACTGTAGCCAGTGTGGCTGTGCTTGATTGTTCTAGTCTGGTCAGTGTTTAACTTGCCGCAGATTTGATTGCTCTCTCTCTCCCCACTTTCTGGAGAACTGTGGGTTGATCTGGAACATAGGTGTGGAACAAGGCAAATGGGCAGCATGAATATTTATTTGGCACTAGCCAATCCCTGGGAGGGTGGCCTAGATAGCTGTTGGGAATCGGTGTAAATACTCAGAGACACAGAGCTTCCAAGTCATTTTCCTTAGAAGGTCATGTTTTCAGGATTTCCATGAGTTTGCACAGGTGATTTGATCAGTTTCACTGCCTTAGTAATTACCACAGCTGTTTCATCTGAGGGAAATCCTGAAAACATGACCTGTTGGTGTGCCTTGAGGACTGGAGTTGAAAAACACTGGCCTATAGATGTACACAGCCGAACTTGCGAACAAGCCTACAGGTGTGCCCCATAAGAAGCGGCTTTCTATGGTGGCACACTGAAAAGGGAAGGAGCCAAGATCACCAACGGGGACCCTGGAAGAGGATATTTGGGGCCACTCTGTGCAATACCATTGCACAGAGCACGTAAGTATAACGTGTTTGTTGTTTAAGAAATAAAAAGTTAAGCTTTACAATCTCTTTAATAAATGGATGAGCTCTTTGTTTTCATGGCTGACAATGTTCTGGTGTCATCACAATGTATCAAATTCTCTCAGTGATCTAAACCTATATTTCCTTATGCTAGGGATGTACAACCTTAAATACGCCATTCAGTTCCCTTAGTGCAGTAGTTCTCAACTCCTGTCCTCGGGACCCACTAACAGGCCAGGTTTGCAGGATAACTGAAATACATCACAGGTGATATAATTTGCTGCTCGGTGATTGCAGTATTCTAGTAATACTTAAAATCTGGCCTGTTGGTGGGTCCCGAGGACCGGAGTTGAGAACCACTGCCTTAGTGGATGAATATTTTCTTTTGTTGGAGCAATGCCAAGAGGTGTTAATTGAAAGACCAATTAACAGCTGAGGTTAAACTTACTGCTCCATCCATTAACATTCAATCACCTTCCTAATTAAGATGACAGCTAACAATCTAAATTCATTTAGCCAAAAATGACTTCATATTTAATAAACATACACAGTGCACTGGTAAATTCTATGCAAAAATAGCAATAAATATAGATTCGTAAAAATGCAGAATTTCCATAGTTTTTCCATCTAATGGATTGGGGGATTTCCATTTAATTCACCCTGCCTGTCTCTTTCTCTGGAAGGCAGCACCAGCTGATAGACTTTGTTGCAGAGTGACAGTCTAACAATCCAGCCAGTGTACCCCAGAAGCTTGCTGAATGGCTGTGAAAAGTTTGGAGCGGTCACCATTCAGATAACAAGTGATATCTACTCAATGTGCCGCCTTTCATTCCTTCTTTTTCCCCAAATTGCAGCTAATTTAATTCCAAACAAATAGCTAAGGAGTATAAATGAGGATTAGAGGGAAAAGAACATCTTGACCACTTTTTAAGAATGTTTTGTATGGAGAATAATATATCACTTTCTTCTTTTGCCAAGTATCTGTAGTTTAAAGGTCCACCTTCCCTAGGACTGGAAAAACACATCTTATAACTTGTGTATTTATGAATACATATATAGATCTCTGGATGCACATACAGGAAACCCCAGTCAATTAGAGATGCACTTTCCAAAACAATTTTATTAGAAGATATTGGATTTGTAGATATACTCCTAAATTTTTCTATCCGATTTTACAGCCCCATAATACCCATGCTCAGTGATGGTAAAGCTGACCACAAGCATTACAGTCTGATTGTACAATCTTCTTCAGATCTACAGTATAGCTTTAAACACTGGTCAACCGCATAGTGACTATAAGCGGTGACAGCGTGGCTCTGTCCCACAAATCGCCGATTAGAGTCGTCACTCGTGTGCATGATGGGTATGGGGCATGCGCGCTGCACGCTCCCTGAGCGGGGCCGTGGGTCGGGCAGGCTCGATGTTTGCTGGCGACCCACGATGCCCTGTGACAGAGCCAGAACGGGGAACTGTAAACACGGCGGTTCCCCGTTCTGACAGGCGGCATGACAGAGATCTGCTGATCCCTGTACTCGGGATCAGTTAGATCTCTGGTGCCCCTGGCAGCCCAGCCCCCATACAGTTAAAACACACAGGTATCACAGTTAACCCCTAGAGCGCCCTCTGCAGGTTAACCCCTTTACTGCCAGTGACATTTATACAGTAATCAATATACGGATATTTAAATTTCTGATCACTGTATAAATCACTGTATAAATGTCATTGGTCCCAAAAAAGTGTCAAAAAAGTCCGACATGTCCCAATATCATAGTTACAATAAAAATTGCAGATTGCCACCATTACTAGTAAAAAAAAAATTGGAAAAAAGCCAGAAATTAAATCTCATGGTTTGTAAATGTGGCAAGTTTTGCGCAAACCATTCAATAAATGCTGATTGCAATTTTTTTTTACCAAAAATATGAGGAAGAATATAAATCGGCCAAAACTGATGAATAAATTTGTTTTTTTATATTTTTTTTGGATATGTATTTTAGCAATAAGTAAGAAATATTGTTTTGTTTGCAAAATTGTCACTCTGTTTTTGTTTATGGCGGTGATCAGAAATGACGCAGAGGTGATCAAATACCCCCAAAAGAAAGCTCTATTTGTGGGGAAAAAAATACACAAATTTTGTTTGGGTACAACGTCGCACGACCGCGCAATTGTCAGTTAAAGCAACGTAGTGCTGAATCGCAAAAAGTGCTCTGGTCCTAATGTGGGAAATCCTTCCGGGGCTGAAGTGACTTTTGCATTCCGATAAACTTGTATGAGAGAAGAATGAAAGAAGCAGTTCTGAAGCTAAAAAAAAGTCCGTAGACAGAGGCCTTAAGGCACCCAATTCATTTTAAAGTAGATATAAGCCTTAAAACTGTCGATACACTGTATGAATTTTGCTCAGTGGGTGGCCCTGCCTCTGTAGCTGCAGTCGCTGGGGAGCAATTAATCCTCAAAGTTCACTGCAGAAGCATTGAAGTTTCTAAAGTTGTAAGCAAGGAGATGGCGCTGTCCCTTTAATTTATATGTAAAACCTATGCACGCCAGTTTAGTAATAAAAACTGGGGTGATCAATTTAAAGTGACATCATGTGCAATATAAATATAAATATAAATAAAGGATAGAAAAAAGAGACTCAAAATCCAATAAGGAATAAATTAGTAAACACCTAGTGAATATGTGCTGTTGGATCAAAAGCCCCAAATATAAGTTAGATAAATCTCATATAAAGTGTCCAAAAATATGTAAAAAATATATAAAATATAAAAAATATATATGTGCAAAAAGAGTTGTTTGTATCACATTAAAATTCATAGAATTTGAATGTGACACAAACAACTCTTTTTGCACATATATATTTTTTATATTTTATATATTTTTTACATATTTTTGGACACTTTATATGAGATTTATCTAACTTATATTTGGGGCTTTTGATCCAACAGCACATATTCACTAGGTGTTTACTAATTTATTCCTTATTGGATTTTGATTCTCTTTTTTCTATCCTTTATTTATATTTATATTTATATTGCACATGATGTCACTTTAAATTGATCACCCCAGTTTTTATTACTAAACTGGCGTGCATAGGTTTTACATATACATTAAAGGGACAGCGCCATCTCCTTGCTTACAACTTTACCCATTTTTTCCAGTGTGGAAATTCAGGTGGGCAGCAGTCCCTAAAAACCTTTATTCAGGTGTATCTATTATCCTAAGCGCGGAATTTATTGTTTTTAATCTACTGAAGTTTCTAAACCAGCTTAGCTCAGTTTACCCTGCTTTCTCTTTGATAACTTATCAGTGTTCCATTTCTCTAACCACTTGACCCCCAGGTCTATTCTGACACTTCTCACATAAGTGTAAAAATTCACTTTTTTTACTAGAAAATTAATTAGAATACCCAAACATAATACATTTTTAAACAAAGGCCCTGTAGAATAAAATGGTGGGTGTTGCAATTTTTGTGTTGTCACACAGTATTTATGCTGCAGTTTTTCAACCTCAATTTATTTTTTGAAAGAGTATACTTTAGTAGAATTTTAATGCTCAAAAACACCGTATATTATCCAAGTATTTGTTAATGTATAAAATAAGGCTTTACACCAAGTAAATAGATACCTAACATGTCATGGTTTAAACTTATGCACATTTGTGGAATGACACCAAATTACAGTATTTAAAAAATCTCCATAGGTAACACTTTATAAGCCTTTTCAGGTTACAAGTTCAGAGTTACAAAGGAGTTCTGGTGCTAGAATTATTAATGTCACTATAATGTTCGTGGTGATACCTCACACGTGTGGTGCGAATACCATTTACATATGGATGTGCGAACTACGAATGCGCTCGCCTTTTTTTATTAACTTTATTGCTATCACAAAGGATGAACAACATCTCTTGTGATAGCATGGGCAGTGACAGGTACTCTTTACTGAGACATCTGGGGTCTAGTAGACCCCAGTTCTCTCCTCTGCTCTCCAAAGCATCTGATCAGGCCAAGATCAGTTTGATCAGATTATGGAGGCTGGTGGGGGTTTTTTGGTGGGCAAACAACCACCACCCCCCACTCGCTCGCTGTCTGATGGTCAGTCTGGCACTTAACCCATGTAGGTGGTGGGCTGTTAGCAGTGGCTTCTGTGTCCTCTCCTCCAGTATGGTGGCTTCCGCCATGCGTCTCCTCTCTCCTCCTCCTAGGCATTAGGCATCCAATATGATCGCCTGTCCTTTCAGCGGGTGATGGGTCTCATGACCCGCTTCCTGATTTGCCGGGAGGAGGATTAGTGTGAGAATAGTGAATATTCATTCACTATTGTCACACAACTGGGTGGGATCAGGGCGCAGTGCTCTGACCCATGAGCCCACCCCTTTTTTAAGATTATTAGAGCCTCTGGCTCTAATCATGTGCTTCAAAATAACACACCCACCCCCCCATGGATATTCATGGTCCGGCGTCCTGTATGTAGATCACGGGGCCGGACACATGGATGGGGAGCCCGCGCCCGTGCGCTCCTAATGGATGGGCCACCACTGATCAGATGCTTGTTTAAGCTGGTAATAGGTTGTTTATATGAGACCTAAACCAGAAGTGACAAAATCCTCATCGCTTCTGGTTTCTGACGTCCCACAGTGGGAGGAACAACATCAGGAGCCGGTTGCATCCTTACAGGGCTTCCCAATGTTCTGGTAGAGCCCGGTAAAGACAGCGGCAACAGGAGGGGGTGAAACCCCGTTCTGCCGGCTGTAAAAGTAATCCATTGGCTTCTTAGCCTCTAGGATTACTTCAACATTTAAGGGTATTGCCGGCCCAAATAACTTATATCATTGTTGCAGCTGCAGTGATTACCGAGATATCACCCTTTTAACCCAGCAACATACCGGTACGCTGCTGGTCGGCAAGTGGCTAACCTGTAAACACACAGGAGAAGCTCTGGGAGGGAGGATCAGAGTAAACTGAGCTGCTGAGAGAACAACCTAAATGGCTAAGGTAAAATTTGAGGATTAAATTCTCCACAGTGCCTGTAGCTACAGAGGCTAGTGTGAAATTGTCTTTAACCCATTTACTGCTTGTTAAGAACATGCAAATACATAAGTATCTCTAGCCTGACCACATTTTTACTTTAACCACTTAAATACCAGCCAGAATATACAGCTTCATTACCAGGTCATTTTTAATTTTTCAGTACTCAGATAGTTTGACTGACAGTTATTTTTTCATGCAACACTGTATCCAATTAATTTTATATCTTTTTTTTAGAAAGATAAAGAATTATTTTGGTGACATTTAATAACCACTTTTTTTACTCAATAAATGAAAGAACAGTATCCCTTTCTTTCTGTCATATGAAATAAAAATGCCAGAACAGTAAGAACATCACTCAGTTGACCCCTTTCTGGAAAATAGACACCCCCAAGTGATCTTGTTTTTGCTTCTTATTTGGAAATGAAGAAATCTGCTGGTACTGATGTTAAAACATGGGGCTTGGTAATGGTGCAAAAGGTCACACAGAGATGGTGAAGGGGTTGATATACATGTCACAGAAAGACAGCATGAGCTGTACGGGAGAGGCGAGGGGTGTAAGAGTTTTAAAAAAATCCCCAAGATCAATTACAACCCCTCACCATGAATCATCTGCTGTTGCTGATCCATCTTTTCCCAAATACAATGGAGAAAGAAGGAGTCAGAATAAGGGGAGGGCTCTTAGATATGAAACTGTAGTGTTTACCTTTTTGATCACTGTCACCACAGCAATCACAAGCTACAAAGTGACTCAGATCAGCTCTGTACATCGTGTCTATGGTCTGAGCTATCTGATGATGGCTCAGGTCACTGCCAACAACAGGCACAGTACCCGCCTGAAGTGCACATCCATTAGCACATCCTTAATCACATCCTCAAGTGAACATCCATCAGCCATTGTTCTTAAATCAGCAATGGTAGTAAAGTGGTTAAAGGAAAGTTTAGTATATTTACAGGGGGCACTTATTTTGAGTTATTGTGGGGTTTACAATTAAATATTTTTTATTGCAACTTGTACATACTTTTTTCCGTTAGCCACTAGGTATATTAGCTGCTACCGTTGTTGCACCTAACTGCTTAACCCATTTCTGTATCCTGAATGAATAATATCCTTTGAGCAAATTCCCCACTATAATGTCTACACCTCCAATAACCAAATCTCTAACAAGTGTATGCAACCCTGATAACTTCCTGTGCTCTCTTATTTGCTCCCTTTTGACTAGTTTAATATGTCATTAAAGATGCATTGGTACTGCATATCTGTTTGATAAATCCAAAATATACATGTTGATCCTGCTATAAATCTTGTAGGCTGATAACATTCTGTGTACTGTGCCTGTACTGCACTCCTATTAAATTGTTTCCAGTGATCGCTGAGGACTAGGGTTCAGTGAATTTGCCCAGGTTCAGTTCACCAAGGGTTTGGCCCAGATTCAAGGGCACCTGTTTGCGGTGCGGTTCCCCTTTAAGTTTAATCTTTCCTATTGCTATATCATAGATGATGTTAGTGCCCCTATAAATGCCAGCTGTGGGTGGGGCCCAGTCAGTTAGAGTATTGGAGGAGGACACCCCAGAGCTGCCAAGATGTAGACCAACAGTGAGCTGGCCTAAAGAGTCCTGTGCAGGGCTGAACATCCTGGGTGAGGTCATACAGATCATGTCAGAACTTGCGGCAGTTACTCTGTCTACCCATGACCTTCTTCTCTAGGTCCTGTAGTGGGAATGGTATGGCCTTGGGGGCCTGTGACAAAGTTCACTTTTATGAGTAGTTGCTGATCATTGGGAGCAGTTGTCATCAGGGAGCATGTCTGTCTGGTAAAGTTATAGAAGACACATTTGGAAAAGACTGGTATACTAATTAGAGGACCTTGTCATCCCTGTACTTCATCGGCGGGTCCTGTGGCTCGGTGGTGGATAGCTTAAGGCTAAGGAGCTAGTATACATGGGGAGGTTGTCCGAACTCTATGGTGTGACCAAGAATAAAAATATAAGTTGTGTTCTGCACTGGAAAAGACTGCTACAGAATGTCTATTTGCTGCAAGTGACAGTCCACACCACAGGTTCTGGTAGTATGTTGAATGTGAGGTGTCATTGGAAGAAACATAAAGTTGCAGTAAAGTGGTAAACATACATATGAGTGTGGACATTCCTTAATTTCAAATGTTAGGCCTCAGGCCGGCAATGTGTGAGTGGGCCTTTGGCTGGGAGAAATGTGTCCAAGATGGTAGCTACAAAGACAGGTATGTGGGTGCTCTATTCCAGAAGCACATCTGCCAAAACCAGATCCCCTACACACTTTCCGATTAGAGCTTTCAGTATCCATACAGGTGCTGTGGATCATCAGCAGACTCTTTTCCTAAGTTGGCCCTAAAATGGCAGTACAAAGTCAAATGACTGCATGCAAAGTAAAAATAACACATATCAACCAATTTGATTTCTTTTTATCATAGTCAGGTCAGTAAAAGGTGAATTCTGATTGGGATTGGTTACCGTGGGTTCTGTCCTGATTTATTTATTAAGGCCAGTTATGTGGTGCAAACTAACAGGTGCACTTTAAAGTTCCCCTCTGATTTTTTTTTTCACAACTATATTTATAAGGTAAGTCGTGTGTGCAATATATATCATTTGATACCGCCTCAAGGGTATTTTGTAATTGTTCAGGATTACTATAAAGGTCCAGTCACCTTAATTAAATATAACTCAGGCAAACAATTGCCATAATCCCACCAAATCCCTTCCTGCATTTTCCTATGTGAAGCAGAAACACAAGCTCCCCTGCGCTCTGACAATTAAATGGGACTCTCTCTGATAGATCTCTAATGGCTTTCCATGCAATTGAAGTAGCTCAATTAATATTAACACACACTAGTCTCCCCTTACCGACTTGGCATTTAATCAAACATTTAGCCACTGTCTGAAAAGAACCACTAATTTACTTAGTGTATGATGTGTTTTGTAAATGAGACAAGGGCGCTCATTTCCTGAAGTATTAAATATCTTTTCTAAACCCTCATCAGCCTATTGCTAATCATCACTCGCTCTTTCAGACTTTTTGGCTGTCACCTGTCACTTTACTCTCTATTTTAACAGGTGTTTAGTTCTGTTTTATTTCACAGACGTTGAAAGAATGGTGACATCTCCCTTCCCTTAATCACATAATGATTTGCAAAACATGTCACTTTAATTGTTTCTTACATCATTAAAGTGTATAAAGGTAAGAAAAAAAAACATGGACCCTAGAAAAAGTAGACTGCCAGACTAATTAGCCTCCAATATACTTATGTTACCAAGAGGTCATTACTTGAGTGAATGTTAATTGACAAAAGTTAAATTGGATGTCACTGTTGTGGGTGACTTTGCACAACTCACAACTCTACGAAAAATGTATTTTTCTGCTTTGGGTTCAGTAAGGCAGGCTTTGGCCCATCCCACAGGTTTTTATGGAACTTTATTATCTGCTGCTTTGAGTTCTCTACATATTCCTATGGTAAATCCATTAGCTGGACTGGTATGGTTAAATCACTGTTTTGCTTTGTTGTAATAAAAAGAAAGGAGAGCGCAAACGCCTAGTTCATTGCCTTCAATATTAACATTAATTTATTAAAATACCAAAAACAAACTCACAAACAAAAGAAGAAATATAAGCCCATCAAATTAAAAGTCCAGTATGGTGGATACCCATTTTCTGTAGTTGGATACTGACGCGTTTTGGAAAACAAGCCCCCTTCCTCAGAGCTCAAGAGGGCTCTGAGGAAGGGGGCTTATCTACCAAAATGCATCAGGTTTCCAACCACAGATACTGGGTATCCACCATACTGAAGTTGTAATTTGATGGGCTTATATTTCTTCTTTTGTTTGTGAGTTTGTTTTTGGTATTTTAATACATTGATTTTAATATTGAAGGTAAAGCACTAGGTGTTTGAGCCCTGCTTTCTTTTTATTATAGTGTTTTGGAGTCTCCCCCGCTTTGCATCCATTTTAAGGTTCTTTGTATTATAAGCAAGAAAGCTTAGACCTCTGTAGTATATTAATGTGCTTTTACTAAGCAAAATGTTGTACATAAAAACTATTACAATTATAGGAAAACAATATAAAACCGGCAGATATGCATACAACAAGCAAAATGCTACCTACTTCTTTATGAAGTAGGTAAAACAAGAACTATGGTTATAGTATAATACTATAAGCTAGTATAGAATATTATAGAATACACTAAAAAGTTACTTAGCTCAGGTTATAGCAGCTTCACAATCTCCATAGGCAATGAGGACCCCAGGCTTACTTTATCAGGGGTTGCAGGAAATCTGGAAAAAATGTCATCAGGTGAAGCTTCTTCTGGCTCAGACTATCCTTGTTGTTACGACATCCTTCAGCTCAAAATATCTGGCCTTGTTATTTAGAAAATTTTGGGTAGACAATGCCCCATGTGCATATCCTTTTCTCTATAACCCCCGCCCCACTCAACCTCTGGATGCAACAGGTCATATATCTCAAAAGGTCAAGCTATTGAATCAAAAGAAATTTTGAATTCACTGCAACACTTCACCTTTATTGATCCTTCATGCAAAAGACATCACAGATAGTGCGGGTTACAGTAAAAGTTGACACGTTTTGTGTTGTGATATAGTGATTATGTGCATGGATAAGATCATAGTTTGCTCACATTAATGGAGATGTTTTTCATTTTTTTGTTTTACTTGATTTATTAACACTCAAGTAAGATTCTCTATGTGCCACACCTGTTTCTTAATGTTTTGTAAGTAGGTCCCACTTATGACACATTTGATATGGATGGGAGGGATTTTTCAATTAGTGTGATTGGGCTTATGGTGGTATAGAGCAGTGATGGTGAACCTTGGCACCCCAGATGTTTTGGAACTACATTTAACTTTTGGGTACGTTCAAAATGAATGTGGGTTTGAAATCGTGAGAGTTCAGCTGAACTTGCACAATTTCAAACCCACATTTCAGTGCAAGTTCGGGGGCAATTTTAAAGACATCTGTGCGGGTTCGTGCACAGATGTCTATTCAAATCACCACTGAAGTCGCCAAAAGTAGTGCAGCAATTACTTTGGGCACCGCAAAGCCGGCATTGCATCAATTGTGACAGTGCCGTTGCCAGCAATAGGCTGCGATTTGGGATGCGATTTGACAAAAATCACACCGATATGAACGGGGGCTTTTAGCTGTTTCTATGAGAGGCACTAATCTCACTGACTGCAAATAAAAAAGCACATTTGAGTCTGGTATGAACCTTAAGGGGGAATGCTATGCAAAAATCAAGAAAAAAATGTAAGATCCCTCTAAAAATCCACACCAGACCCTTAACCTTCACAGCGCTGGAAGGCAGTCATTCAGAGCAGTATCTGCTGTCTGTGAAGGAGACGCTACTGATAAAACAGACCGCACTACACCTGTTACACAATATACAGGGCTAATAAAACATTATCTTCACATTTATATAAATAAACTCCAAATATTGGCACAATTGAAACAAAGTCTCTGTGTTGTTATTGATCTCAAAATCAAATAAAGGCAGAATGTAGATAGGGGGACCTCTGGAGGGCAAATATATATTACTTGCACCTCATTCCCCAAAACAAATGAGAGTGTAGGAAGTAATGGAATAGTAGGGTCCAAAGCAAAGTATGGGAATGTTTAGCAGTGCTAAAAAATAGAAACAACAGATACCAAAAAATACAATCAATCACATTTATTGAGAATCAATTAAACATTATTATTGTTTTGACATCAAGAGCATACTCAATAAAAGTATAGGTGATACATGTTGATTACAAATTTGGTCATAATGATGAATAATGTACAAGTTACACTTGTGCAAGACGAGAATGTCCCAACATGTTTCGCCGTGTATCCAGCTTCCTCAGGGGACAGATGATGTCTTACCAGTTAGAACCGTATGGGGGGCCCCAGCATCACCCGAAAAAGGACCAAATGTAAGATAATGGTGCATCGCAATAGAGGGCAAAATTCACTATATAGAGATGGAAAGCCGTTGGTTCAACGGACCAAGAGCCAAAGTGCCGAACAGATGAAGGCACGGAAACATGAGATCAAAAAGTGCAGTCAGTGAGGCTCTTGGGAATAGCGCATTTATATGCAGTTCATTAGAATGTAACAGATAAGTCCTTAACCACTTAACAACGGCATCACGTGCATTTACTGCTGCAAGGTGGCAGTATAACGTGAATCACCTCTATAAATGGTGGTTCGCGCACCCGCTGACAGGGGACATAACACTGATCTACTGATCCCTGTCACCGGGATCAGTTAGATCTGTTATGCCACTGCCAGCCCAGCCCCCACACAGTTAGAACACACCTAGAGAACACAGTTAACCCCTTCATTGTCGCCTGCAGGTTAACCCCTTCCCTCCAGTGACATTTATACAGTAATCAGTGGCTATTTAAATTTCTGATCGCTGTATAATAGTAAAAATGTCATAAATTAATTCTCATGGTTTGTAAACATGGCAACTTTTGCGCAAACCAATCAATAAACGCCGATTGATGAATACATTTTATATATTTTTTTTGGATATGTATTTTAGCAAAAAGTAAAAAATATTGTTTTTTTTTTAAAAATTGTCGCTCTTTTTTTGTTTATAGCAGTGATCAGATGTGCTGCAGAGGTGATAAAATACCACCAAAAGAAAGCTCTATTTGTGGGGAAAAAAGGACGTCAATTTAGTTTGGGTATAACGTCGCACGACCGCGCAATTGTCAGTTAAAGGTTTTTTTTTTCTTAAAGTGTTTGTAAACCTAAAAAAAACCCCTAAGATCCTGTTCCTTTAAAGCATGAATAACAGCACAGTGCTTGTGCTGTGCAATTCTTCTCTTCCTAACTTGTAATAAACCTGGTTGATCCTGCCAGTTCCTGAGTCCCCCTGCCTCTGCTGACCACAGTTATCATGGCTGCTGAGCCTGGACTCCCATGGTCAGGTTACGTGTCTCCGTCATCTGCAGTTCTAGTCTCTCCTCTGACAGTCTCTCCCCCCTCACTCCCTGTCCACATGAGAGTGTTTCCTCCTCGCCCCTCCACCCTCTATTCCACTGCATAATGCAACACATTTCAATGTATCTAACGCAGATATCCAGCCATTAACAAAACTGTATGTGTTTGTTAGAAATGAAAAGGAGGTTCTGGGCTGCTCTGCATGAAACCACTGCACAGAGCAGGTAAGTATAACATGTTTGTTATTTTTAACAAAAAAAGAAAAAAATTTAGACTTTAGTATCACTTTAATGTTAACATTCCCTACTGATGGAAGCAATCACCATATCAGCTTGTTCATAGAGGAAGAAAACTATTGGCCTATTGACATTCAGCAACTGTTAATATTGCACCTCTTGTAATAATTACCACCACTAGCCTTTTACCTTAGGGTGTTGACCTACTACATATTTCGGTCAGAAAGCGCTTTTCCCTCATGTAGGGTGTGTCAGGTCAATGGTGATGTCCAGAGGTGTAATCCTTAGTTATATTCTGTGAAATCGCCACATGCATTCCAAATGTAATGAAAAAAATCATAGTGCTTTCCATAAGGTAATTATTTATGTAAAAAATGGAAATGGAAGCTCACTCTCTTAAAAGGTGCATTGTTCCAGTGCACTGCAGGGTACAGGCAATCAACAGGGATACACTGTTACTGGGGGAGCAGGATTGATGGAATCCACAGCTGACAGACAGCACTTAAAAGTAATCTATCTTGTAACAACTCCGTAAAGAGTGTGTCCACCCGGCTTCACTGCTCTCACCTCCCGCTGTGTTAATTTCTGTTATACCGAATCACATGCAGTCCACATGTGGCAATCTTCAAAGAGAAAAGTTTGATATATGTGTCACCAGCACTCAATCCTTAATGCTTACGCATTCCGCCAGAGGTGTGGCTTCATCAGAGTTAATGGGGTAAGCTTACATGTTACAACACAGGAGTGGCATCATCAGAGGTAATGGGCTATAGATTGTGAGCTGCTTTTCTTCCTCTTTGAACAAGCTGATATGGTGACTGCTTCCACCTGTCGGGAATGCTATTATTAAGGACTTATCTGTTACATTCTAACAAACTGCATTCTATGTTTATTTGGTTTTTAGATCAATAACAATAATTGTGTCAATATTTTGAGTTTATTTATATACATGTGAAGATGATGTTTTAGCAGCCCTTTATATATCAGTAGCAAGTCAGTATTATGTGATATGGACATATAGGACATGCAGCAACACCATCGATAGTCCCAGTGGTTGCTGATGCTTAATATTTTTTTTGGGGGGGTGGCAAACAAACCTCCCCACCTCACTTGCACTGCAGCCACCAACTGCCACCGCCCCCCCCCCTCACCAGCACCGCCAGCACCAAGGGGTCGCGGCAGTGCAAGTGAGGGGGGTGGCTCTGCTCCCTAAGCCCTCCCTTTTCTGAAGCCAATTAGAGTCTCAGACGTGCTTCAAAAAGAACCCCATTGAAATCAATGCGTCCGGCGCCCTGCATGTAGATTAGGGGCCGGGCATATGGATTAGGGGGCAGCGCCCCTGAACCCCTTATGGAAGGGCTGCCACTGGATAGTAGTATTGATCTTTTAACCCAGTAATCTTACACATTACTGCGCTAGAGAGAATACCCACCATGTGAAGGAAACACTGTAGGAGTGATTTTTAGCAAAATCAGCAAACTGCAGGTAATGGGATATACACTACTATTTTATCAAGGAAGCCATTCAAATAATTGTTAAATGTCTTGTGGTTTTAAAACATTTAAGCTAGCTGCCATTGTGAAAATTATGCCTAAACAAATAGATGGGAATATGTCAAAGCTATCTGACACATTTATAAACGTATACTAGCTTTACAAATATCACATTTTTTGCTAAATATAGAGCAATAAGAAGTATGGGGAGGGGGTGTGGCCAGCCTCATCAGTGGTGGGACCCAGCCCTCTCAGCTGCATGCATGCAGATATGGTAAGTCAATCGGGGTTTGTGCAGCTTGCTGCTGTAGATTGGTGTGTGGAGTGGAGTGTATTTATTCTCCTCACTGGGACATCATACACATGAACCTGATAAGCCGACATGATGGAGTTACATGGTGAAAATGGATGAGGATGTTTTGGGTAAAGATGAGAGTTACATTGTGGAGAGCCTCTTAATGTAACTCTCATTCCCACCCAGAATAATCTCCATCCCACTCCATCATCCCCATCCCTGCCCAGAGCCATCCTCATCCCTCTCCATCATCCCCATCCCTGCCCAGAGCCATCCTCATCCCTCTCCATCATCCCCATCCCTGCCCAGAGCCATCCTTATTCCTCTCCATCATCCCCATCCCTGCCCAGAGCCATCCTCACCCCTCTCCATCACCCCCATCCCTGTCCAGAGCCATCCTCATCCCTCTCTACAATGTATTCCTACCCAGAATTATCCATCCTTCTCCATCATCTCCACCCACAATCATCCTTCCCTCTCATGGAGAGGGATGCGGATGATGATGGGCGGGGATGAGGATGGGAGTTACATTGTGGAGAGTATACAGCAGTGAGTGCTTATCACTGCCTTCAGTGCACATCAGTGGCATCAGTGAGTGCTCTACAGTGCTATCAGTGAGTACTCATCAGTGCCACTAAAGTGCTCTTCAGTGCCACTAAAGTGAACATCAATGTCACTACAGTGCTCATAAGTGCTACTACAGTGTTCATCAGTGTCCAATAGTGCACATCAGTGTGCATCATTGACCATCAGTGAGGGCTCATCACTGCCACCCTATCAGTGGCTCCTCAACAGCATCCATCAGTGCTGTAAAAATGTTTACAAAATGCATAAACAAATGTGTTTTCATTTTCTTTCCACATTTTCCAAAAGCTTGTGGAAAAAATGGCATGTTCAAAAGACTCCTTATGCCTTGTAGAATATACTTTGGGGTGTTTGCTTTATAAAATGGGGTCATTTTGTGGGTGTTTCCATTGTCCTGGTACTCCAGGGACTTCAAAAGTGTGATAGGTAGTCAAGAAATTAGATGTGTAATGTACAATATGTTCCTATAACACCTGACTGTGCTCCCTGCATGTCGGGCCTCTCTATGTGGCCAGGCTGTGTAAAAGTCTCACACATGCGATATCGCCATACTTAGAAGCAATAGCAGAATGTATTCTGAGGTGCAATTTTTAGTATGTACATGCTATGTGTTAGAAATATCTTATAAATGGACAACTTTGTATAAAAAAAAATGTGTTTGCATTTTTTTCCACATTTTCCAAAAACGTGTAGAATAAAATGATATGTTCAAATACCTCATAGAATATACATTGGGGTGTGTGCTTACCAAAATGGGGTCATGTTGTGGGCATTTCCATTGTTCTGGTGCTCCAGGGTCTTCAAAAGTGTAATAGGTAATAGGTAAGTGTAACGTGTTTCTGTTTGTCTCTGTGACTGCTGTTTAGGATGTTGTATGTAGCACCTGGGTTCTGGAGGAACCTTGTTTCATTTACACTATGTACTGCATCAGCTATATATGGTTGAAATGACAATAAAAGCTTCTTGACTTGACTTGAGGTAGAAGCTGAAAATCAGCCTGGTTAGGAAGGGGTATGAGTCCGCAGTAGGCAGGTAGTTACGCTGAATTGCTCAACTTATACACATTGGCCAGTGGCATAATATTATAGTTTGTGAGCTTCTTTTTCTCACAGCACCACCTTCAGCATTGTCTTAAATGTTTAAATAAATTTCAATATATTTTGCACAAAAACTTCACAATCACAACCACTCCACTATAAGATATGTGGTTACTAGGAAGTGGCTAGTGTCAGGATGGTATGCTAGAATTTGAAGAGGAAGCAAATCGATAAAAGGCAGGTTTTATCTTAAAATAAACATTAGAGTGCATTATCTGTGAGATGATAGCTACAACTATTGGACACTGGCTGGATATTATATAAACAACTTGGTTAGGCCGCAATATAAGAAAGAGAGATGAGACAGTTATTATGCTGAAATAAACATTGGAGAGTATTATGACAACAGCCAAAAATACAGTAGAGTGGCTGTGTGAGAGTGACTACCTCATGGCAAAGTTGTTGAAGAAAGAATGCAGTACAACAGAGATTTTTTAAGGTTTTAAGAAAATTGAAAAATACAGTAAGAAACCAAAATTGTTTCATTTCACTTTCAAAGCAGTAAGGTAATTTAACAGCAGACAAAAGCTTAAACTTTGAATCTTCACTTTTAACATAGAGAGAGATCAAGCAAAGCATGCTTTCCTTAAAATGGATCTTCCTCTCTTCCTCTCTTCACTAAAAATCACAACGCATACTGCTCTACATGCTAATGTGAAATCATTTTACATTCATTGGTTAAATATTTGTTTTTTGTTTTTACTTATAATTATTGCTTTCCACTTCCTTGTATCTTTAAGGCATTGGCCTTACAGCGGCATCGTGGAAAGTTCCTGTCTCATGTTTCATGAGGCAGACCCAGAGTTCTAGGCAAAGTTCCAGGAAGTAAATTGAGATGGATTCACCTTCCCTTAGTAAAAATGGCCACTGTGAGAATAATAGGAAGGAAAAGAAAGAGAAGATATGTAAGGAATGAAAAGCCTGCAACTATATGTAAGTGTCTGTTTGTAGGTTGTTATTACTAAACATTTCTAAAGCTGTCTTTGTTGTATTTTTTATGATAAAATGTTTTGTCACATTTTTGGGGTTGTGTTTGATATGTGCAAAGAGAGATCACACAAATACTTAAAAGTATAATATTTATTAAAAGTAATGACAGATACAGATAACATTGGAAAACATAACAAGAATACTTAACTAAAGATGCTGTTTCCGACACGGGTCCCCCAAAAATTCATGGCCAGGCAATCAGACATGACGCTTGCATGTTACATGATGAAGCTCTGGATGAGACAAAGACCTTATAGGTTTTGGCTGTGATAATATAGAAGTTGAATGTAAAGAAAAGACTACCCCCGGCCACCACCTCTTGTAAGCAACAAACACAACCTTCTAAGGGGGCACATTTCTGAAGGAGAGGGGGCTGACGTGTCCAAAGAGTCAGCTTACAATCACATTCCAAGGACTAGAATAACCAAGATATTAGAAGCTTTGTTAGATATTTGTGAGTTCAACCTTAATAAGGAATATGAAATATGCAATATCCCTATTAAGGGGAAGTTCCTCTTTAAACTCTGAAGTATACCGATTTCACTTGCAAAGAAAACATCCTCAACCACTGGAGAATTATTTGGCAACAACACCTGCAGACAATTCTTCTCTTAGAGAGTCCGGCACATATGCTTCTTAGAGTTCTTCAACCTGTTCTCAACTGAAGGTGCAAAACCTTTCTCAGAGGCTATGCATCCCTGTGCAGTACAGTTTGCTGTCCCTATGTATACTTCCCAATCCAGGGCCGCCTTGTGACATGGTTTGTGCCATTTATAGCACTTCTGCATCCAAAACACAGGCTTCCCCAAGATGGTGCTCAGTGCCCATAGCAGGAAACCCCTTAGTCCTATGCTGGGTTCTCTTTAGTGTTAGCATAAAAATAGCAGTCATATGACTGCTCTGTTGATGATAAGGAAAATGGAAGGTGATTGCTGCATCACTCTGTCAGCCTGAGGATGTGACAGAGCAGAGGCTGCCACCCAAACTACTGCATTTTAAGAGGGAGAGACAAGATAGTTTTAGAAGCTAAGGTTCAGCTGCAGAAATACTTTATGGCACCTTTACAGTACATGGCTTACCAAGGCACAAAATACCACTTAGTGATCACCAGAGCTTCTGATGGTAGAGATGGGTAAGAAACCCTAGTGGTCTCTGGTATTCTTTGCTGCAAACTTACAACAGATAGCAGCTTTCACGTTCGCCCCCACCAAGAGGTTGCTAGGACAGAAGGGCTAGGATGCAGAGACTGTTCACACCATGGTAGACAAACAAGTAGTCAGGTCCAAGCAGATATTGTGACAGGTGGCAAACAAGACAATACTCGGGTCCAGGCATAGGTTGTGGCAGGTGGCAAGTTAGAGAGTAGTCAGGTCCAGACAGAGGTCATGGCAGATGGCAGACAAGAGAATAGACAGGAGTTGAGGCAGGCGGAGGGCAAGAAAGTAGTCAGGTTAATCTGGGTCAGCAACAAAAAACTGAAAGGTACAGTAAGTATTTTAGTTTTTTAGGTTCCGGTAGCTGATGATAACAAGACACAGCACCAATCCTTGTAAAAGATGGAGCTTAAAGTGTAAGTTTAACTTTACCAAAAGCACACTATGCTGTCCCATATGGGAAAGCAGCACAGTGCGCTAAACTTACCTACCAGCCAGGGCTCTACTGCTTATTAAAAAATCCTGGGGTCCTTGCACAGGCATATGTGCATAAAAGACCATATTTGTCAGTTGCCATAAATTGCTTAAATCAGGGGACCCTGAGTCCTTGATAGTGCCGAGGACAATGCTGCTATCAATAATCTCACCCCACCCATGTATAACTCTCAGGGTTTTGGAGGGGTGAAGCGTCCCTCTTCCGCCAGCATCCCAACTCTCCTGCTGCCTTTACTTAACAAGAACTGAGACAGTAAGCAAATGAGGTTGACAGGCAGCTCATGTTGGTGCTGCAGTTCTGCTAGGCAACTCATATAAAGTATAACTGCCTAAAGTGGCTACAAACTCTTCTGGCCTAATGAAAGTCCTCATGGAAGCCAGGGTACTTAATGATGAACTGCTGCACCAAAAGGTGGAGGACACATGCCAGACAAGGATCATGTGTGATTTTTCTCAGGCAAGGGCATCCATCGGTTGGTGCTGCTGTCACACATGACCTTGCTTGGCTGAAGATGGTGTGGGGTCAAGCACCTTTGAGCTTATATCTGGAAAGCTGCCAGCAGTTCTGGCCCAGTGTGGCTCCTGACCCGCTGACATATAAGCAATAACACATCTTGGCAGCATTTAGTCTGGTATGCTGCCTATGCTTTTGGGCTCTTGGGGGATTGCTGGTTTCAAGGAGTTGAAGGATGAGGCCAGTAAGGAGGAGGGGATACAGGTGACTGAACTATCACCATCTGACAAGACACATGGCACCAACAACAGATTCATTGGTGTGTCTTGTTCTGCATCCTTTGCAGCCACCAGAAGATATGCCCAGTGTGCCATGAAGGACATGTAGCATCCCTGCCCATGCTAACTGAACCAAGTGTCTGTGGTTATGAGTACCCTAACACTGGCAGTGTGGTCTAGTGACACAGACATGCTACATTTCCCATGTTGGTGGAGAGCAGGGGTGGGCAAATTAATGGTGGTTGTAAACCTATTTAAGGGGGTTGATTCTATGAGCTGGATTGGGAACAGCTGCAAAGCCAGCAGTTTTTTCAAACTGTCATAAAGTCAGGGCATGGGGGTGCTTTGCGAACATATTTTATTCCACTTCAGCAGCTGTGGAAAAGACATGTGCCTTGGGAAAGATACTGCTGGCAACAGGGGGTTCAGTGTAGGAAAATTCTATTGAATCCTTTGTTTGATCCTCCTGATCATGGCCCCTGACCCTCTTCTCCGCTTGTTGTATGCTATCCTAAAACTCTGAAATCCTTTCTCAGGCTTCCCTCTCTGTCACCAAAAGTAAAAAGTGTTGTGGCAGATACAGTAAAGTCATGTGTTTCCTCGTGCTTGTAGTTCTAAAATGGCTGAAACTTTTACAAAGGCTAATGGTCTGCATGTAGAGACTACAGATCACAACAATGTTGTCAGCAGCAGATGAATTGAAAGAGGTTCATACTTCAGTGGGCTGCATGTCCTAATAAGAGCTTGCTATTGCAGGAATCCCCAACCCCAGCGCCGTGGACTCGTACTGGTCTGTGACCTGTTGATGACCGGGCCACACAGTGGGAGGTAAGCGACGATCACCGTCTGGACAAGGCTGACACAGAATGTGGTCAGCGCTCACCTCCCGCTATGAGGCCATGCCTGTGTCTCCTTTCCTGGCTCTCCTGCCCCACCAATGATGTCATCCTATGAGCAGAGCAGAGGGGAGGAGCTGGAGATCTACACTATTCATATTACAGTAATCACCCACTTGTTAATATGATCCAGATCTGCAAATCCTGCCTCCTGCCCTGCTGATAGGATGACATCATTGGTGGGGTGAGGGACCCTGGAGAGGGCACATAGGCTGAATTTTGATGCAATACAACATCAAAACTGAGTGTTAACATTGCCTATTCATGTGGTATGAGCTTATAATTACCTTTTTATTGTTTAAGATGCAATAAAAGAAAATATTTTTAAGTAATGTGTTTGGAGGCTCCTTCCTGAAAGGTTTAGCACCTTGAAAGTCCCAGTTTCTTTTTCTTCTTCTTTCCTTTTTCTACATTCATATGGGGATGCAGTGCTTATATTATGTCCACCTTCATTACCGATAGCTTTCTAGGCGAACGGTTAAATATACAGTATAAACACATACAGTACATGGATCTGTTTTGCTTGCAAAGGGATTCATATTTCTGTCTATTCAATGCTGAGATTCAAACAGTCTGCCAGACAGCACCGCTAGGTTGCTGACTGCTGAAGTTATGGTGGACGAAAAACTTTACTATAACTATACTAAAAAATATTCCCTCCTACATCCTCCTATCTATTCTGCCTAACATGCATTAAAAAAAATCTGTGTACTTACCTATTTTCATTCTGCTCTGATCCAGCCACATAATATTGCAGCTCTGTTAAAGTTAAAGAGCTGGAGCTGAGGGATCACATGACTGGACCAGAGCTGATTTAAAATATGTAACTACACACATCTTTTTTATACAGGTTAGGCAGGACAACTAGGAGGAGGGAACATTTGTAAGAATTTATAGTTAGGCTTTTTTCACTTTAAAGCATAGCATTCCTGTTTGCCTCTCCCCTGCCCCTCTCCATCAGCACTCTGGTCACATTAGCTGAGTGAGGGAGAAGAGAAACATTTCAAAACAAGTCAGCACCAGTGTGCCAAGGTGAATTTGCTTTGAAAAAAGATATCACCTCTAATGCTGGATGTCCTATTTCTGTGGATGTTGCTGCATTATGTAAAACTATTCGTTTAGCTTTTGACTTTTGATTTAAGAATGGAGTGCCTTGAAATGAAATTGTGTATAATTTTAAGGGTGAGTGGGGAGAGCTGCTCAGCGATGTCCCTGAACTCCAACCAATCTTAGTACCTCTTAGTTTCTCCCATGGGTGCCGGCCCAGTATGCACGCTGGCCGAAGAAGAGAAAAGAAGATCTCAGCTGTTAGCTTTAAAGATAATACAGTAGTGAACAGACACCAGCGCTGATACAGGATATATAATGCCCATTCTTGTTTTACTTTTGGCACGATTTTTTATGCAACTTTGTAACATCGATTAACATGTATCTTCTTTACATTGTTTTTTAAATCCATTTCTTTTGGGGGGGTGTGTCCAGCCGGCAACCTTGATGGCCGCTCGTCACTGAGGCTCCTGACAACCTCAGCAAAAGCAGACGTCCAAACGACCTAACTGAAGCCATCCGTCACTAAAAGCTTCCTACTGCTATCCTTCACAAGGAAAGATGTCCCGCCGCAGGAAAAACACAGAGAGACTGCACAAATTAACAGACTTCTTCCCTGCACATGGCCCGGACTCTAACCAAGATGGCGCCGGCCCGACACGGAACTCACCACATCACAATCAAGATGTAGCTGGAACAAGCAGCGACCGGAGGCTGTCCTTCCCCCTGTATGAAGGGGACCCTGGCGACGCATCTCCTCCGCTCTCTCCTACGACGCGCAGTCCGATGAAGTCTAAGCCCCGTATGGAAGCCGCAGATCGTGACCCGACCGAGCATTCGTCCATGGTAACGTTCGAAGACACGATCGCAGATCCGATCATACAACACCCTACAAACATATCCGGTCCGAAGGCTTCAGGACCACCGTTCGTTTCCTCCCCCCTAGAGGATCTACCTGCTACAGACCAACCTATTACAGAAGTAGCAATGAAAAATATGCTTCTATCACTACGACACTCTCTCCACTTGGATATCTCTACAACTTTAGCTCCAATTAAGAAAACCATACGTGAGCATGGTCACATAGAGTCAAAAATTAGTGAAATGTGTACAGCCCACAACAGCAATGTGGATGCCCACAACGACCAAGAAGTGGAAATCCAACAACTACGCCTTAAGATTGCCTACCTAGAGGATTGCTCAAGGCGCAATAACCTCAAGTTTCGCGGTATTCCAGAGATGGTAACACCTGACGCGCTTGTCCATTCCGTGCAACACATAATGAAGTCCCTATGCCCTCACCTTTTCGATCTGGAACTGGCAATTGATAGAGCGCACAGACTACCCAAGCCAGACTTCCTTTCTCCTTCCATGCCTAGGGACGTCCTCGCAAGGATCCACTTCTATCACGCCAAGGTCATGTCAGCTGCGAGAAACAACCCTCCATTACCCGAACCCTACTCAGGGACTAAAATATATGCTGACCTATCAAAAGCAACCCTCCAAAACAGTAAGAAACTCTCTACCATAACCAAGGCGCTCCGTAATCACAATATAGCCTATCAGTGGGGTTTCCCCACCAAAATCACGATCAAACGACAAGGGAAGTCCCATACTATCAGGAGCTTAGACTCCGGCTTAGCACTTCTGAAGGATTGGGGAATCTTACCACCAATGGATCCCTCCCCTTCCCCAAGTCGGCCTCAACGCATGGATTCAGAATGGTCCTAACCCAAGACCACCACAAGGATGCTTCAGTCTAAACCACCAGATGCTGGGTCCTTTATAGCCTCCCTAATACACTATGTTCTATTCAACTTTGTTCCCGGTCATTATGTTAATGACTCGGGTGCTCCTACCCCCCATGTTTAAGGAAGTAGCAAGATGTGCTACCCATGTTCCTTGCTTTCTTAGCAAGTTTTTCTTACCCCTCCCCCAGTTCTCCCCGTCCCCACAAAAGCCAATATATCTTCTTTACACACTCAATAACTCTCGTGGTAGCAGCTATTTGAAAAGACTTCTCTTCCAGACTTTTCCACCTCTGAACACATCCCTCAACTGTTTCATTAGAACATTCCTAACCTCTCTAGGGACACAGACCACTCGTGTGAATAACAGATGGAGTCCAGCAATCCTCAATAACGCTTCAAATCTACTCTCCAACTCTTCCCCATGATATATAGATGGCACTTAAGATCTCGTCTCTTAACGTACAAGGTTTAAACTCACCATTTAAACGTGCATCCCTAGCCAAAGAGGCTAACTCTCTCAAACTGGACGTTTTCTTGATCCAAGAAACCCACTTCGCTGCGGAAAAATCACCCTCCATGTATATGAAACATTACCCACACATCTTCTACGCATCCAACCCCCAGAAAAAAAATGGTGTTATGACGGCGATTAAAAATTCCACTACCTTTCATCTCCACTCGGCAACAGCTGATCCCATGGGCAGATATCATATCCTCATCTGTGATATAAACATGATCACGTGCACCATTGTCAATATTTACGCCCCTAACTCCAAGCAACTGAAATTTTGTAGGAAACTACTCAAGAAAGTAATAGACTTCAAGAGAGGCAGACTTATTATTGGCGGGGACTTCAACATCGTTAATGATAGCACATTAGATGCCTCGAACACCAAAAGAGCACCCCACCAAACTCTAAACCGACTACTCCACTCTCTTGACCTCTATGATATCTGGCGATGCCAACATAGCACCGAGAGAGACTACTCCTACTTTTCCCCACCTCATCTTTCTTACTCCCGAATAGATTTCTTTATTATGGATAAGTGGACCTTACAAGCAATAACCTCATCACAGATCGGGACAATAACATGGTCGGACCATGCCCCAGTTTCGATACAAATTGGAAAACCACGTCAGGCTACTTCGTTCAGACTTTGGAGACTAGACTCATCTCTACTCTCTCAACCAGATCATCGCCAAATAATGTCTCAAGCTCACTCTCTATTTTTCCAAACAAACTCTACCCCGGACATTCCAATCCCAACCTTGTGGGCCACTTATAAAGCCTACATGAGGGGGATATTTATTCAATTACAATCCAAACTGAAAAGCCAGAGGAGAAAGCAAATTGAAGAGATTCTAAACTCAATTAAACAAAAAGAACTCCAAAATAAACAAAATCCCTCCCAAGCGCAAGCGGAAGCATTACAACATGACAGACACAAACTCCGCTCCCTCCTGACTTCCCAGGTTGAATACCACCTAAAAAGAAATAAATCCATCTATTACTCCCTAGGCAACAAGGCAAATTCTCTACTTGCTAAATCAGTTAAACAACAACGCCAAAAAACAAAAATACATGCAATTTACCACCCCATTTCCAAACAACTTCATACAAACCCAGCAGATATAGCTGACTCATTTGGGAATTTCTACAAAGACCTTTATAATCTCAAAGATGATAAGTCTACACCCCAACCCTCTCTCTCAGCGGTACAAGATTTTTTGAGTAACACCAACCTACCTTCTCTGACCATAACCCAAGCCCAATCGATATCCAAACCCTTCACCCCCCAGGAAATTGAAGATACTATAAAAATTCTTCCACTCCACAAATCCCCAGGAGGAGACGGTTACACCAATGAATTCTATAAAGAATTTGCATCTAACATAGCTCTGCATCTAGCCAATCTCTTCAACTTTGCTGCATCCTCTGGCTCTTTCCCCGCAGAAATGTTACAGTCATCACAACGATCCCCAAACCTGGTAAGAATCCCCAGGAAAATTATAGACCTATCCCCCACATTAACACGGATATTAAAATATATGCCAAAACCTTAGCTAAAAGACTCATTCCCCTGATCCCAACTTTGATTCATCCAGACCAAGTGGGCTTTGTCCCTGGCCGACAAGCTCCAGACGCCACAAGGAAATTACTTTCCATTATATCCGAATTAGAGCACAAAAAAACGCCTTCTCTGCTCCTCTCCTTGGACGCAGAGAAGGCGTTTGACAGAATACACTGGGGATTCTTACGAGAAATTCTTCATAAGTTTGGATTTACAGGCTGGATAAAAGACGCTATTATGGCCCTCTACTCATCCCCTTCAGCAAGAGTACTAACAGATGGCATGCTATCGAAACCCTTTAATATCTCAAATGGAACTCGCCAGGGCTGCGCTTTGTCCCCCATAATATTCGCCCTACTAATAGAACCCTTGGCATCCAAAATTAGAGCAGACCCCAATATATCTGGCATCCCATTCCACCGCACAGAGCAAAAAATTAGCCTATTTGCCGATGATATAATCCTACTAGTCACCAATCCGGTTCAATCCCTCCAACATATCCACCATTTGCTAGAACAATATTCACAAGTATCCTACTATAAATTAAATGTGACCAAATCCTTAATCCTCAATCTATGCATACCCCCCACACCCAATCAATTCTAAAGAAAACGTATGCTTTCTCATGGTCCCAAAAAGCGCTCCCATACTTATGTATCAATCTTACTCCGAGCACGACACTACTCTATGACCATAACCACAAATTATTTCTACAATCCCTTCCCAAAGAACTAGACTCGCTTTGCACTAAAGGAATCTCAAAACTAGGTCGAATAGCTACTCTGAAAATGTTCATACTTCCCAAACTATTATATCTGTTCAGGACCCTCCCCATACCTATCCCCAAAAAAATCTTTCAGGCCACCCAAAGATATATAAACTAATATATATGGGAGTCGAAACATCCGAGATGTGCCTCCCACTTACTTTATAGACCGTTAAGTGGAGGTGGAGCTTCCGCGCCACATGTGCACACATACTACATTGCAGCCCTTTTAGATCAAACCTATTACTGGTGGCACCCCTCCAAAGAGAAAACATGGTCCAAGATGGAGTCAGCTGCCCTTTACCCCTTAGACCCACGCACTCAATTACTGCTAACCACCAGCACCCTCAAACACTCTAGGCCCAATCACCCAACAATTAAGGCCACCCAAGATGAATGGTCCTACCTTCTCTCCCAAAAGGCAGAACCTTTAGAATCTGTAAAACTCCCATTAGAAATCCTTACGGGGACCATACCAGATCTAAATATCATCCCATGGACAAACTCTAAGATTTACTCTCTCCAACAGATATATAGAAAGGGAAGACTAATCCCCTTCCACGACTTACAAAAAGATTACAACTTACCATCATCCGAATTCTTCACCTATATAAGATTATCTCACTATTTACATCCTTGTACGGTCCAAACTGAAACCCTCATCTCAACTAGAGCACTCCACTTTTACATATCCCCACACTACAAAGGTCATGGAATCTCATATTTCTACTCACTTTTGAGTGGAAAATTATTGCCGACTCGATCGCCATCGATAGAAAAGTGGGAAACATTGTTAAATCACAGAGTACCAGATCACACCTGGCAGAAAACGCTATCCCTCTCCGCCAAAACCTCTCGTTGCGCGAACCACTGGGAGTCCTATTTAAAAATACTCCACATGTGGTACCTCACACCATTAAAACTCTCAAAAATCTACCCCAATACCTCTCCACAATGCTGGCGCAAGTGTGGTGACCAAGGTTCACTTCTTCATATAATGTGGTCATGCAAATCCATCATCTCATATTGGAATGAGATCTTTAAACTCATAGCTCAAACAACAGGACATATTATTAAACCTGACCCTAAAATGGCACTCCTACACATAGGCTTAGAAGTCTTTCCATCACAATCCAGACACATCATCATACACATCTTATACGCAGCAAAACTAAACATAACTAGAAAATGGAAATCCAACACTACTCCTAGCATAACAGAAACTATTGCAAAACTCAATCATCAATATGACATGGAAAGAAGATTTGCGCTGATTAACTTAACATTTAAGAAATTCTTTCAAAAATGGACCCTATGGATCCAAAGCCCTAAATCTATAACCCCTTGCTAATATACTCTATACCACCAACGATTGCTACCACGACACCCTGACTCTTATATCCACCTATAATGACACATCAACCCCCCCCCCCTCCACCTGCCCTACAACCATCCCTATATGGGTACATGCCTCTGTAAAGAAATAGCACGACAGCTTGTGTTTCCCCATATTACACTAGTACCATGTGTCTTTGTTACTGTCTTCTTGGAGATATAGCCAACTCTCACTGCAGTGCTACTGTACGCTACAATTACTATAGTGTCAGAGATATGTACTCGTGTCCTGTTCTGTGTAATGACTAATGTTTAAGCTTGTTTAATAACCAATAAAAAAATATTTGAATTAAATTCATTTCTTTTTATATTGTCTTTACCAAACCATTATAGTGCAGCTGTGTATATAATTTACGTTTTTGTGGGTTGAATATGAATGTCCAGGAGATATCATCTTTTGAATGTTTTCAACACTGCGGACATTCTTTATACATAATTTTAAATTTAACTTTCATGTTTTTTGTTTAGGTCTTCTATGGCTCAGGGGACACTGACTTGTCTTGAGCCACTTCCCACGTGGGGATTGAAAAGTTAACCCTTTTAACTGCTTTAACATTGGATCATCTGGACTCTGATTGCCGGACAAGCTTATTATTATAAGGGCCACCCTCTGTCGGATTTGACCCACCCAAGCCTTAGCGTACACCTGCTCCTAATTGAAGACCATTAAGCTTCCTTACACTGATTGGCTATGGACTTTGGATTTTTGTGATTTTTTCTATATATATATGCACATTTGATGGTATTGTTGTTAAGCTATGAGTAAGCACCCATAGAGAAGGGTTGCGAAACGCGTCAGTGTATTATTACTTTCTTGTACTGCATGGAATTTTAATGGAGAAATAAAGATTATCACGAGGAGTGCGACCTTGTGGATCTTCCTTACTCTTCTTCTAATTTTAAGGGTGCCTTGACTGAAAAAAGGTTGAGAAGCACTGGCATATACAGCTTCTACACAAGCAATATTGTAATTTAAATTTAAAATTCAATGCATTATGGCAACCAGGAGGCCTTCTGTATACTGTTGGTGTATAGAACTTCCCCAGAAATGCGTGTGTGATTGGCTCACTGATTTTTCCAGAAGTCTACACTAAGATACAAGATACATTTTAGGCATCTTTTGTAACAAAAATGTCATGAGATACTCCAAAAGTGTCATTCGCTTGTAAAGGGACTTAGACACTGCAATTTCCCTCAATAGAACATTGCAAGTGCATTCGCTGATTGATCATGAAAAAGGCACTTGCATTCAAGTTCACTTTGCGCATTGACAAAACCAAACATACAGCTATTTGTTTAGAGCAAAAAAGGTACCGTATATACTCGAGTATAAGTCGTCTCGAATATAAGCCGAGGCACCTAATTTTACCACAAAAAACTGGGAAAAGTTATTGACCCGAGTATAAGCCTAGGGTGGGAAATGCAGCAGCCAGAACACAGGGACAGGGAGCCAGAACACAGGGACAGGGAGCCAGAACACAGGGATTGTAGCCAGGACACAGAGACTGTAGCCAGAACACAGGTATTGTAGCCAGGACACATGGATTTTATCCAGGACACAGAGACTGTAGCTAGAACACAGGTATTGTAGCCAGGACACGTGGATTTTATCCAGGACACAGAGACTGTAGCCAGAACACAGGTATCGTAGCCAGGACACATGGATTTTATCCAGGACACAGAGACTGTAGCCAGAACACAGGTATTGTTGCCAGGACACATGGATTTTATCCAGGACACAGAGACTGTAGCCAGAACACAGGTATTGTAGCCAGGACACATGGATTTTATCCAGGACACAGACTGTAGCCAGAACACATAAGGGATGAGTAAGGTAGATTCACATTAAACAGAGCCGTGCTGCTTCTAAGAGCCGTTCTGTGCTTGTAAGTGTGATTAATCACATTGGAATGCAGAGAATGCAGAGAATGCTGAGAGAGAGCTGCAGCTCTTCATGGAGATCAGGAGGTGGGTGGGACTGAACAGCTAACATCAGCTTGTCCCGCCCACCTCCCGACATCAAGCTGAGAATCTGACACCTCTCTCAGCATTCTCTGCATTCCAATGTGTTTAATCACACTTACCAAGCACAGAACAGCTCTTAGAAGCAGCATGGCTCTGTTTAATGGGAAACTACTGATCACCCACAGACACTGACTCGGGTATAAGCCGAGGGGGGTCTTTTTCAGCACAAAAAATGTGCTGAAAAAATTGGCTTATACTCGAGTATATATGGTAGGTATCTGCAACACCGTTTATTCAAATCCCTGGAATATACATTGATCACCCAGAAGGGATTGTTTTTTCCCCAAAAAAGTATAGTTGCTGTCAGAGTATTGAACTTGCATTTCATGAGCACTTTGCAAGTCTTTACTGTCAAATCTCCTGATAAGTCTCTCTTTATAATGTCCTGTATAGCTTCTGGACTTCTGTGCCCCATCTGTCTGTGCCATAAGTGAATACATTTGCTGTGTAGCTCATAAGAGACTATATTGGCTTGCTGGTCTGAGGTGATGAGCTTGTATAAGTGATCATTCATTTTTTTCTTTTTGCGAGGAATTGCTTATTATTGTGAATTGTGCATTCATCGCCCTGGACCTTAACTGTGAGCGTTATTTGCAAAACTTTTCACTGATAGAAGGCTGCCTTTTAGTTCTGGAACATACAGCACTTCCTTTACAAGGATACTGTGCTCTCCTTGTGGTGTAATGCAGTTCAGGAAACCCTGGCCTTTACATTCTGCAGTGATGCTTTTCCCGTTTGCTAGGAAAACTTTGTCTTTTGCACTGTATTCAATGTTTGTGAAGAAGATCTCATTGCTAGTCATGTGGCTTGTTGCACCAGAGTCTTTGTACCAGTGGCGTGGCTTGCTGTTTTGTGTCACTTTAAAGGTGCCACTCCATTGTTTGCATATGTGAGGAGGACCCCCACCATGCCAACATCCAAACAATATATAAAGGATTTAGGAAGTGGAATTCTCCCTCAATATATAGGGCGGACTTTGTGGGCACAACACGAGGCAATAATTTATAAAAGGTATATCTTTATTACAAAAAATTATTCACAGTGGATGGTGATTGTTATATTTTCTACATATATACTAATAATAGACCTCACCATGACAAGTCTTTGAAGATTGGAAGTCTCTTTTCTTCTTTCTCCTCTCCCTCCTCACCCGATCAGGGTTGTATGACATATATCAAGGTTAACTATTTCAGCCTCTAGAGCCGGGCTGGTATCCCTAGCTTGTTCTTAACCTGTTTGTCTGTGGTTACCCCACGTCTGCTCCTAAGAATCATCAGCACCTACCCAGTATGTCCTGAGGAAGCTATTAAATTGTGAAACGCGTTGACAAGCAAGCATGGAGGAACTTTATGGACATTACAATCTTTTGATATATAAGTCTACTACTACTAATACAATTACTATGGACTTTTTCTTTCTTATAAAAAATTGCAGACCTCTCTGACTGTTATATTGGGTATCTGTTGATTCTGTGTCAAGCTACCAGGGTGCTATGTTTGTTACAAAAGATATACCTTTTATAAATTATCGCCTCATGTTATGCCCACAAAGTCTGACCCTATATATTGAGGTAGAATTTCACTTCCTCAATCTTCTATATGAGGTGTCTGCAGTTTCCTTGTGGCTGCTTTGACTCTTTCTTTTGTGGATAGCTCTAGCTTTCGCTGCTTGGCTTTCCAGATAGAACAGTCCTTTTTTAAGTGACCGGTCTTTTTTACAGCAAAAACAGACTCTGATTTCTTTGTTGTGCTTTGTGCCTTTGTACATTTTAAGAGCTTTGTCATCATGGTGTGTATTTTCTTTCCTTCTGTCCTATTCATCGATTAATTTGCATTTCACATATTCAAGCGTCAGTTCCTGTTCAGGCCTAATTTCTAAAGCATTAATAAGAGCAGTATGTGTCCCTGGAAGGCTGCAGAGGAGCAGGGCAACAATATGGTTATCTTTGATGTTCTCTCTGATGGCACGTAGCTGCTCTATGATCTCTAGCATAGCATTCACGTGGACACAAATTTGATGGTTTTCTTCTAGCCTTATCTTATATAGCTTTCGTAGCAAAAACAGTTTGCTGTTTAGACTTGAATGCTCATGCAGCTTTTGTAATGAAGTCCACATACCCTTGGCCGTTTTCTCTGTTCTTATGTGGATAAGCTGGTCATCTTCCACTAGTAAGCTTATGGTTGCTTTAGCCTGCCTATCTCTTGTATCCCAGTCCTTCATCTCACTGTTTGTGGGTCTGTCTGTATTCAGCAGTTGCCATCATTATCCTTGTGCAGAATCATTTCTAGCTTAAACTTTCATAGCTGGTAATTGGTATTGTTCAGCTTGGCTATTGCAAACTTCACATCTGAACCACTTGCCATCTTCCAGTAGCTTGCATACAGTACTCACAGAATTGCTGTACTCACTGAGTATCCTCTCCAGTGCCTCTGGATGCCTGGGTGCTTGCTGGGTACGTTGGGTGCGCTGGGCCCATGACCTATTGTGCAGAGTATTGATATAACACTGGAAGCTTCTTGTATGCAGAGGATAGCTTTACTTTCATGTTCTGATATTCCTCCATGAAAGTAAAGCTATACTCTGCATACAAGAAGCTTCCAGTGTTATATCAATACTCTGCACAATAATAGTTACTCTTTAAGCAATACAGCTAGGTTACCTGCCTGCCCCAGCCTGTGATTGAACACACATCACTGGTCTGTTGGCTTGTTTATGCCTTCCAATCAGAGTGTCACTTACCATATAATGTTCACAGCAGTAAAACTGATTGGTTCCTAGTACTGCCTGTTTCCTTTCCCAATCTTTCTGCTGTAAATAGAAATACAGGACATTAATACTAAGTTAATATCAGGCTTCAACTCCACTTGCAGCAATGCTGTCCCAAACTTGCAAGGAGCCTCCACCATGCTTCACTGTTCCCTACAGACACTCATTATTTTACTGTTCGCGAGCCCTTCATGAGCAAACTGCCTTTTGCTACAGACAAATATTTCAAATTTTGACTCATCACTCCAGAACACCTTTTGCCTTTTTTTTGCATTCCAGTTCCTATGTTTTTGTGCATAGTACATGAAAACAAGGCTAAGCAACTCAATTAGACTTGCAAATATAGGAACTGGGATGCAGAAAAATGGCAGCAGGTGCTCTGGACTGATGAGTCAAAATTTGAAATATTTGGCTTAAGCAAAAGACAGTTTATTTGTCAAAGGGCTGGAGAGCAATACAATAATGAGTGTCTGCAGGGAACAGTGAAGCATGGTGGAAGTTCCTAGCAAGTTTGGGGCTGCATTTATGCAAAAAAAATTTTTTTTGGGCTGTCATTTTTTTCAAATATTTTTTTTTCTTTTGCATTTTACTGTAAATATGAGATCTGAGGTCTTTTTGACCCCAGATCTCATATTTAGGAGGTCCTGGCATGCTTTTTTCTATTACAAGGAATGTTTACATTTCTTGTAATAGGAATAAAAGTGATATATTTTTTTTTTAAAAAGAACAGTGTAAAAATAAAAAGTAAAATGTAAAATAAATAATTAAAAAAAAAAAATGTAAGCAGACGCATACGTAAGTCCCACCCACATATGAAAACGGTGTTCAAACCACACATGTGAGGTATCACCGCGATCATTAGAGCGAGAGCAACAATTCTAGCACTAGACCTCCTCTGTAACTCAAAACTGCTAACCTGTAGAATTTTTTAAACGTCGCCCATGGAGATTTTTAAGCTGCAAAGTTTGTCGCCATTCCGTGAGCGGACACAATTTTGAAGCATAACATGTTGGGTATCATTTTACTCGGCGTAACATTATCTTTCACAATATGGAAACAAAATTGGCCTAACTTTACTGTTTTCTTATTTTTTAACAAAAAAAAACTGAATGTATTAAAAAAAAGCACGCTTGGAAGACCGCTGCGCAAATACGGTGTGACATAAAGTTTTGCAATGACCGCCATTTTATTCTCTAGGGAGTTAGAAAAAAATATATAAGGTTTGTGGGTTCTAAGTAATTTTATAGCAAAAAAAAATGTTTTTAACTCGTAAACACCGAACCCAAAAAACAGGCTCGGTATTGAAGTGGTTAATTTACAGCCTTTTTTTATCACCTGGCTAAGACTTTTGCACAGTAGTGTATCTACCCAGAGTTCAGCTTTGACAATGCTTATTAGGAAGGCACCTAAATGTCGATGAATGTGTATGAATTTACAGTATTTACAGAACAAATAAACATTAGTTCTGGATCTTGTCATCAATGGATCTCCTTTGGGAAGTATTCTTTCCTACAGGCATACTTTAACATTCCTAATCAGCTTCCCCTGCAGGATCAATAGGTTAGAGATCAGAGGCCTGGGGAAACTGCTGTGTGAGATTTTAGCAGCTTGTTCTTATCTTTGTAAGGGGTGACCAGCAGCGTAATCAGGATCATGGCCCTGCTGAAAGGCAAATGCTGCCTGACCTCTTGTTCCAGAGGAAAGGGAATTCCTGACATGAACGTAACATACAGGGTTCCAAATGTTTCCATCCATTTCCATTTAGTTGAGGAGTGATGACCTGTAGGCAGAAGGATAAAACCTTGTTACAAATTGATTAGATGTTGAAGGCCACAGTGGTACCATTTGATGGAAACATATAATTGACTTTACCAACTCTCATATGTGTTGATATGTATCATAAAAAATAATCAGTAAAGATATCAGTAAAATGAATGCAATGTTTTGAAAAAAACGCCATTGTGCTATTAAAATATGCAATACTGTTTATTTTTCAAGTAATAGTGACGTTTTAATTAACCACTTCAGCCCCAGAAGGATTTACCCACTTCCTGACCAGGCCACTTTTTGCAATTAGGCACTGCGTCGCTTTAACTGACAATTGCATGGTCGTGCGACGTTGTACCCAAACAAAATTGAAGTTTTTTTCCCACAAATACAGCTTTCTTTTGGCAGTATTTGATCATCTCTGCCATTTTTATTTTTTGCACTATAAACAAAAAATAAGTGACAATTTTGAAAAAAATAACTATTTTTTTTTTACATTCTGCTATAATACATATCCAAAAGAAAATATAAAAAAACAAATTTATTCATTAGTTTAGGCCGATATATATTTTTCTACATATTTTTGGTAAAAAAAATTGCAATAGGAGTATATTAATTGGTTTGCGCAAAAGTTATCGCATTGACAAACTATGGTATAGATTTAGGGTTTTTTCTTTTTTTTTAGTGTTTTCATTGGTAATGGTGGTGATCTGCGATTTTTAGCCAGACTGCGACATTGCGGTGAACAAATCTGACCACAAATTACACTTTTTGGGGACCAGTGACATTATTACATTGATCAGTGCTATAAAAATGCACTGATTAATGTATAACTGACACTGGTAGGGAAGGGGTTAACACTAGGGGGCGATCAAGGGGTTAAGTGTGTTCCCTGGGTGTTTTCTAACTGTAGGGGGGATGGGCTGGCAGGGACATGACAGAGATCATTGTTCCCGATCACTGGGAACAGAAGATCTCTGACATGTCATCTGGCAGAACGGGGATCCGCCTTGTTTACATAGGCAGATCCCCGTCCTGCCTCTGTACACCGCGATTGTGGGTCGCCGGCAGACATCGAGTCCGCTGGACTCACGGGCACGCTCCCGTGGTGCGCCCGCAATCTTTGGTTTGTGCAGGAGAGCTGACCTGCCGCAGTAAAATGACGGCAGCTGGTCGGCAAGTGGTTAAAGTAAACAACACTTAGGGTTTTGCATGCATTTTCTCTCTCTATATCAACTAAAAATGTTTTGTTTTTTCAGGTAAATGTGAAATTCTGCATATAAATATATTTCACATATAAACCCAGCAGGTGATATGCTGTTTATTAAATATTTACCAGGATAATCTTAACTGCTTTGCTTATTTATTTATTTATTTGTTTGTTACAGGTACTTATAGAGCGCCCTCAATTTACACAGCACTTTCCATATACATTGTACATTCACATCAGTCCCTGCCCTCATGGAGCTTACAATCTAAGGTCCCTACAAAGACGTGTGCACAGGGTGTGCGAGGTGTGCACCCTAATCACCCTGTGTGTTGCAGATTCCCCCTGTTTAAACCCCTGATATTTCACCAAAGTCCCCTAATAGGGCACATGCACACACACATATGTGTTTGAGCATTGAGGTGCACACCCTAATGCAATAGGTTGTGCACACCTATGGGTCCCTAACTAACATTCGTACATATACATCCAAGGCCAATTTATACAGGAGCCAATTAACCTACCAGCAGGTCTTTGGAGTGTGGAGGAAACCAAAGCACCCGGAGGAAACCTACGCAGGCACAGGGAGAACATGCAAACTCCAGGCAGGTAGTGCCATGGTTAGGATTCGAACAGACTACCCTAGTTCTGCTAGGCGGAAGTGCTAACTACTTAGCCACCATCAGGGGCGTATCATGAAATCAATGGGCCCGTGTGCAAGATCAAAAGTGGGCACCACCCATGGAGAAAAAAAATGTGGCGCACTTAGCGCATCGCGGAAAGGGGTGTGGTTTAAATTGTGCTAAATATTGGGTGTGGCTTAAAGGTGGTGTGATTAATAGTGTCTTGAGATAATTACAGTTTGCAGAATGTATTAATGTTAATCAGGCACAGTGCAGAGTGTATGGCGGTGGGTAGTATGTCAGTAGGTAGTATGTGCAGGAGAGGAGTGTAGAGTGTATGGAGGTGGGTAGTATGTGCAGTAGAAGAGAGTGGAGTGTATGGCGGTGGGTAGTATATGCAGGGAAAGAGAGTGGAGTGTATGGCGGTGGGTAGTATGTGCAGGAGAGGGGTGTATGGCGGTGGGTAGTATGTGCAGGGAGAGGAGTGTGATTGTATGGCGGTGAGTAGTATGTGCAGGGAGAGGAGTGTATGGCGGTGGGTAGTATGTGCAGGGAGAGGAGTGTATGGCGGTGGGATGGGTGGCGGTATGTGAGGAGAGGGACGTGTATGAT
>BLSH010173673.1:507740-519320 GCA_018402905.1 Glandirana rugosa | reverse complement strand
GACCTATCGGGAAAGTCATACATTATACCACCAATACGTTACCGAACCGTTAACACCGATGTAAAGACTAGACCTTATGTGTTCTTCTGTGTGACTATTGTCCAGACCTAAAGATCATTCGTAGTTTATGAAGAGGAATTTTACCAGTTTAATTTATACACGTTACCATAGAGATCCTTCAAAGTAGATACTGTACAAGGAGTCAACCACATAGTCCGTCACGGAGGTAATTATCCAACTTCTTCATCCGAGAATCAAGACCCCTACAGAGAATGAAACTACAATAATACGGAACTGGCTAGAAGGTCCAGGCGGTCAAATCGTGCGATCGTTCGGGTTCCGTCCGGACCCGGACCCGGACTTTGTCACGAAGTTCGGACGGACCAGCAGAACCCGAACTTCCAGGTGTTCGCTCAACTCTACTCACAACAAAAAGGAGGATGATATTACAGGGATTAAACCTAAACTGGCGGACCTGGAAGATCGGTCAAGGCATAATAACATCAAAGTAAGAGACATCCCCAGAACTAAGAGCCTACTTCTTCAACCTATTAATGGAGGCACTGCCTGATACACCAACTGAGGAACATGTCATAGATGAAACTTCCTAGAGATACCATTGCACATATTTAATTTGACCATTTTAAGGAGAAGTATTTGATGCTTACTAGAAATCCAGACCTGTTATCAGTGTGTCTTCTTGTGTATTCCAGATCAGAAATGTAGCCACAATTGCCAAGCCATTGCATAACCACCATATTACATACTGAAAGGGCTATCCAGTAAAGCTACTAGTCATGCGTGGAGCGGACACCTTCACTATTACCACATTAGAAGAAGGCCTTCAGTCACTAAAATGCTGGCAAATACTAGAAAGTGATGCAACATAAAAAAGTCCCCCTCTCCACAATGGGTATTATCTGACTGGCAAGACAGCTGACAGTTGATGGAACTTGTGTGGCATATACCTACTATTTCAGCACTGTAGCCCCAGTGAGCTTTTAATGTACATTATACTATTATTTTTTAATACAAAGTTACTGTATTCTTTCAGCTCAGATTCTCTCAGGAGATTGTCTATTTTAATGTTTGCTTTTGTCATTACGTTTTTGTTGATGTTATAAAAAAGCTGACCTTTTCTTTGTTAAGTTCCTCTTTTTAAGGGTACATGCCACACTGGTCTATCATTCCGCTTAAAGTAGAACTATAGGCAAAACTTTTTTTTTTCATTTTGGATAGAGTAAGGAAGAGTTACAACCCCTGCCATTTTTTTTATTTACCACCTGTGTCCCATTTAATGATATTTATGTCCCAAGGCCAAAAGAGTAAGTGAGAGGAAATTCCTGAAAATTAAGGGAATCCCTTGGGGATATTCTTTTACTTTCACTTTCAGTGATAATGGTAAACAGGACAAATAGAGAGGATGAATCTCCCTAATGGGGCACAAACAGCAATAAAAACCCAGTAGGTGTTCTAATCACTCTCCACTCTGTAAAAATAAAAATTTTGCCTTTAGTTATACTTTAAGGATACTTCCAGAGCCTTCTTCGGCTTCAAGTATTGATCATTCTACCATGTTTTCATTAAAAGAGAAACATGGGAATGAAAATAAAAAACAACATACATGCTCACCTAGATGGCTGCAACATCGATGCTGCAGCTGTCCCCCGCTAGCTCTACATCAAGTGATCAAAGACCACTGAATGCACAGTTCTTTGGTCCAGCCTGAGCACAGAGTGGTGACTGTCAGTCACCGCCCTGTGCCCTGCCCCTCCAGCGCTCAATGGAATGTCGGATTGTGGAGGGGGTGGAAGCGACTTGTTTAGGCTTTTAGCAGAGCAGCAAGTTGCCGATCAAGCATTTGGGCAGATCCCAACATTACTGTCAGAATCCCTGCAGAGCCTGGACCGACTCTGTGACGTCAGCCGACAGTGGGCTTTTGCCCACTGCCAGCTGAATCTGGGTTACAAGAGTGCAGAACTCCTGTGACACACAGGAGAAGTATGGCCAAAGGAGCCTTGGCCATACTTCTCCTTCAACCACAAGGTAATATCGAACTTAATAACTTCTTCACAACTAGGTCTCCTGTGAGTATTTGGCCATTTCATAATTCAACTAATCTCCCATGCCAATGCAGTTTAAAATTACCTCCTCAAATGTAAGAGGGCTCAAAAGCCCAGCTAAGAGACATATGTTGTGGAAGGAAGGACATGATCTTAAATGTGATGTTCTCTGCTTACAACTGACATTAATACCCAGAATCCTCCTACATTCTCCTACACACAATTTCCTCACATTTATCTTATTCATCCACTAAGAAAAGAGTATTGATAGCGATAAAAAAATCAGTGGCCTTTAAATACGTGTCAGCTATGTCTAATGGCTTGGAGAGATGCCTCATTTTGGTATGTTAGATTAATAACAGCTTAGTCAATGTGTATCTCCCTAATGTGACATACAGTGTGGAAAACAGTGAATGCTCTATGCCAAGGCCATGTTTTCCTTTGCAGGGATTTTAATGTTATATCTGATAAAGCTCTTGATGTGTCAGACCCTTCAAGTAACTGATCCTGAAGATCTACACTGGCGCATTTCATTACCTCATCTAACCGATTTGGTGGAGATGGCAGCACTCCACTGAAAGAGACTTCATATTTTTTGTTTTCACACTCACACCTCACATATTCAGGAATTGACCTGGTTTTGGTTGACGCATTTTTACTATAGAATGTGAACAGGTCTGAAATGAATAATGTTACCTGGTCAGACCATACCCCTGTGTCAATCACAGTTGGAGGGGGTCACACTGAAACTAGAGTGAACAGGCGGAGAGAAATTATACATTCTTGATGTCTCTAACAAAATAAAATATCTATAGAAGAATACATTGAGGTTTATGGTCCTTCTGTCGTTGACCCATCCATACTGTGGAATTCACACAAAGTATTTATATGTGGTATCCTCATTAAAATGAGCAGTGTTTCAAAAAAGTGGGACAGAGCAGCTCAATAAACCTCTCTCAACTATACAAAATCTGGAAATATCCAAAAATAAAATAATTAAAGATGAATTCCAAGTGTGGTATATTTGCACATTAAATCATTAGTCCACCTTGGACCAATGTAACTATGTACTGTATATACCATACCTAACCGACGCCCCTGGAAGCTGGAAATCAGTGAACTCCACTTGCTTCTGGGTCCATTTAGAAAACAACATGGGCACCATTTAGAGATAGCTTTGCATTCTCTGAATGAATGCAAAGCGTTCTCTGATTGAATGAGCTTGAGAGGTGGGGTGGTGATATCACTTTCTCCACTGTGTCCAATCAGAGAATGCTCTGCATGCATTCAGAAAATTAAAAGCATTCTCTGAATATTGCTATATTCACAAAGTAGCAGGTCAGCCGCCCAGCGCTGACACAAGTGGGGATGATTGGAGTAGTGGTATCAACTTCATTGATTTCCAGCCTCCAGGAGAATTGGCCAGGTATGACATATACTTACTGTAACTATGAAAATAATTATAACATGCCTGGAATTTATCTTGAAATAGCAAAAGGCTTGAAGTGTATCCAAACCCAAGAACACAATTGTAGCTTACAAGTTCTTGGATGTGGTGATTGCATTTGTTTTCTTTCTTTATTTTCACCTCGCGATCCTGCCAGTGACATATTATTCTTGTTCTAGAGTGACAATGCTCTCCCACTCTACTGTATCTATGGAGGAGCAGCATTGTCACATTAGGACAGGAAGGACTGCAGAATACATCTCCCTCTCATCATCTCTACAACATAGAGAAGGTGTTCTGTAGTCCACAGAGACAACCAGGCAGGGCTGATAACACACAATCTATCGGAAGCCTTGTCAGAAACCTGGTACAGTACCAAGTATGGTATATATATATATATATATATATATATATGGTATATATGATGTACACTTTGGCCTTTTATAGTGTAGCACTGTGTGCTGAATCACTGGGTGGGTGCTTAACTATAGCCAAACCACAGTTTTCAGAAAGATGATGTTGCATAGCATTTTGTTGAGTTTTCAGTGACAGATTAAGGGGCACGGAGAAGGCAGACACAGGCACCTTTAGGTGCCTACTATACAGTTTGTGTGCAACAGTATGTATTTGTAACAGAAGCAAATACTTTGGAAAACAAGCAGCTTACGTATTTTAAATGTTTATTTATCTGTATGCCTTCTGCCCAGCCTCAGGAACTTGCACTTTGCTCCTTGCACTCTATTGATTAATGCTCAATGATATTTGCAGATACACCGACTCTTCTGGGACTACCAAGCTTGTCCAATGCCCATTCTAGGTGAGTTGAAAAGAATAATTGAGAATGGCAAAACATGTTGGGGTTTCCTTGGTCACTTCTAAGGGGAGCTATTTGTTTTTATGCTAAGCATTGTACATTAGTATTTATAATATTCCCTTTGCTTTAAAATAAAATAATCATTTGCTACAATTTACAGGTGAGGGTTAATTCATTAAAGCATAACACATGCGGCCACTGCCATTTCAGAAATAAGGATGCTGAGGGTAAAAAAAACCTAGTTCATTTTGGAGAAATGTGCTTTGCAATTCTGCCACATTTCTAGAAATCAATCAGTACTTACATTTTACAGAGAGCACACGTGATTCTCTTCTCCTCCTGTAAGCCAAGGAGTCAATGTTACACAGGTGAGTGCCTTTTCATTTGTATTCTGTTCTCAATGACAGCATCAGGTGGGTGCTTGGGTGTGCCCCCAAACAGCAGTTACGAACGCCCCCAAACAGCAGTTTCAATAACAGGGTCTGTATTAAATTTGGTGTGGAAAGAAATCCCATGGCTGCATTTTCTAAAACTTATTTTGTTGTCCTGGCTAGTGCCAACACCCTGGTCACCCCCAGGTACCTCTCTTAAGAGCGGTTTGGATCTGCCTGGAATTTCGCAAGATAAGAAGCAGCAGCATAGGACAGACTGTGGGGTTGGTTTACTAAAGGCAAGCAGGTTTTTTGTTTTGTTTTTTGCAAGAGAAGTTGTATTTTGCAAGGGAGTTTTCCCCACAGCTTAATGAATATGGTAAAATTTCACTATGCAAAGAATACTCAATAACATGTATGTGGGCAGATTGAACCAGTCAGTTAGGTGCTGTCCCAGCTGGGGAGGTGGGAGTAAATTTTCTTTCTGTTTCCTCTGTCTTTTTGGCGGGTTCTTCTCTGGGTCCAGCCCACTTGACCTGTATAAATTAGGACAGTAAGAGTGGTCGTCCCCCAGAGAATGAGAGTTTGATAGAGTTCTAGTGCAGTTGTAGGTTGTGAGACCTGTAGAGGATGGAGATTGGCAACGAGACACATGAGAACAGGGGAAGGTCGCTCACTACGGCCTGCATGTAGAGACTTTTAACTTGGGGTTCACCCTGAAGATATGCCTCAGAAAGACTATGACTACTGGACTACACCTTTGCAGGTATGTCAGGGCAGCCCACAAGCCTGTAGCTATAGTTAGAGAATTAGGAAATTATCGTATTGCCTGTTGGACTGTAAGATGTCTATTTATGCAGTTAGTGAGAAGATCAATCAAAGATAGAGTTGTTTAGTCACAGTAACAGTAGAAATGCTTGCCAATAACAGAAGACAGTATTTCATGAGAAGACCCTCATAGCTAGCAACTGTGAAGTATGTTGGTAGAAATGTTACTGATTGGGGTTGCTGACTTGCTGTGGTGCTTCAGGAACAGCACAGCTCACAATCTTCAAGTCAGTTATACATTCTACATCATATCAAAGTGTACTTGATGACAATGAAAGGCCTTCTGTTCAAAAGCTGAAGTTGAACTGGAAATGCTACTTTATCATGCCAATGATCCAAAGCATGATAGCAAATCCACCAAGAAATGGCAATAAATAAAAGGAAATATATAGTTCTCAGTGAAGTGGTCAGGTCAGAGACTGACAGTTTTTCAAAATACCTACAAGAACATCCCTAAAGGGAGAAATAGCAGCTTTTGATTCTAAGGGTGTACTTATTTTTTCCACAGTACATCACATTACATTTATTGATACTTTTGTTAAACATATGATTGGAAAAATGTAATTTTTATTCTGTTCTTGTTTAAGTACAGTATTACCTGTGGGCACTATCTGAATAAAGATCTAATGTTTACCTTTTCAAATATGCTGAAAAAATCAACAATATCCATGGGGTGTATTTACATTTTCACATGTATATGGAGTGACAGGTTGATTTTATAGAGGCATCAAGAGTCTTTGGGTCTAGAGAAGATATTGTGGGGAAAGAGGAGATATGGGGAATGGGGGCTTTCAAATATATTAAGCAGGCCCAGATCACTTATACCAGAAAGCAAGGAGCCGGCTGAACAAAAATCAAACAAGCTCATGGCTATTGCAGCCATGAGCTTGATTTAGCCCTTTGATTGTCATGAAGTGTGGGTTGAAGGGTTAAAACTTCTATCATTTACATTGCACATTTTGTTTTTTAATTTGTACAGCTGAAAATGTTATTGTAATGTCTCTGTATACACTTTTGTAACTTTTCTTTGAATCTTTTCATATTGGTTTAGTCTCCTGTACACCATTTCTGAAAAAGTGTCTTTCCCTATGCCATACAACACATTGATGCATAGCTCCCAACTGTCCCTGATTTTGAGGGACTGTCTCTGATTTGGAACAAAGTCCCTCTGTCCCTCATTCCTCCTCATGTGTCCCTCATTTTGGTCTGATCCATGTAGTTGTATATAAAATGCACTATTTATCTTTCAAAAAGTGTTTCTCAATGCTAAACCTTTCATCCAATTTCTGAATTTGTAAATTTTAATAACCAGCACAACGGAATAGTAGTGGTAAAAAAAAATGCAATTGTGGGTTTAACTAATCATTTTATTTTGTATAATTCTCCTTTAAGGGAGCGTGGCAAGAGGTGTGTCCTAGGACTACATACTTTTGCCAATAGGTGTCCCTCATTCCCATCTCAAAAAGATAACACATTTCTTTCTTTCTTTATTTTACTGGGAAATAGCCATGGGATTCTTTATCTGAAAGGGTGCCTCTGCATTAACGTACACATAAGTTCTATGGGATGTCTACTAGAAGAGCTGAGGATGGAGCTATCATGAGAAATAAAGCCTTGCTATAGTTAAATAATTATAAAAAAAAAGATAAATAAAAAAAAAAAATAATGATCATACCCCCCTTGATATTTATGTATGTGACCTGAACTTTATATAAAGATAGATGACAGAACTATTATATGATAACATTATAAACACAAATAAAATTACTCATACATACATTGTAAAGCGGTGCGCAAACTGTTGGCGCTATATAAATCCTGTATAATAATAATAACTTAGTGAGTGCTATGACCATTGAGTTGCTTCAAATATTGTTCCATTTTACAGCAGTATTTCCCTCCATCTAGATATATATTATTCCATTACAATGTAAGCTGATTAAGGTTTTCTATAAAGTCTATGAAAAAAATGTTTAGTAAACAGAAATTATTTTTCCTGCATTTGAATATACAGCACATGAGCCAATGGAGGAGATTTACTAAAACTGGTGAACACAAAATCTGTTACAGCTGTGTAGCGTAACCTATCAGCTTCTAGGTTTTATTGTCAAAGCTTAAAGGGGTTGTAAGCCCTTGAGGTTTTTCACCTTAATGCATTAAAGTGAAAAACATCCTTTAGGACAGCAGCCCCCCAAAGCCCCCCTTTTACTTACCTGAGCCCGATCATTCCTGCACCGCCAACGAGCACACCCACTCCAGCCGGTGTCTCGGTGCTGATTGGATAGATTGATAGCAGCGCAGCCATTGGCTCCCGCTGTTGTCAATCAAATCCAATGCTGTGGGGGGCAGGGCCGAGTCCTGCTGTCTGTGTCAATGGACGCAGCAGGACTCGGGAGCGCACCCGCACAAGTGTCCTCAGGGAAGTACTTCCCCGTGGGGACGCTCGATGCGGGGAGGAGCCAGGAGCGCCACATAGGTACCCCAGAAGTGGAGGATCGGGGCCACTCTGTGCAATACCCTTGCACAGAGGAGGTAAGTATGACATGTTTTTTTTTTTTTTTTTTAAAACAAAGCTTTACAATCACTTTAATTGAACAAGCTGAAGTTAGAAGCTGGTTGATTTCTATGTACAGCTGCACCAGATTCTCAGTGCTCCAAACCTCCCCCAATGTAGTCCAATGGAGGCTGCAATATTTATATATGAGTTACATTCCAAACACTGGACTCTGTATGTTAGGTGGTAGTCTACACTGTGATGACAACCTATCCAAGCAACATTTCTGTGACATATGATTACCTTTTACTACAAAACATTATAACTAAAATGTTACTAATATAATATCATCACTGTATATTAGATAGAAAGATAATTATAGACCATGGTATGTAGTAACATTATATCCAGACCCCAGATGGGCAAAACCGGCATCATGAGGCGCATTAGGATGCAAAAGCCTCCCAAAAATGGATTATGGACTATCTATGTATGCTAGGTAGACAACATGCTCCAGAGAAACTTAAAGTGGTTCTAAAGGTTTTACTTTTTTTTTTACCTCAATACATTCAGTGCATTAAGGTAAGAAAACCTCCTATGATCAGTATCCCCCCTTGCCCCCCATAAATACTTACCTGAGCCTGTTCTCGATCCAGTGATGTGCCTGACAGCAGCGGCTCTCTACACTCTCTCTTTCCTCACTCTTGCTGCTGTCAATCAAATCCTGTGACGAAGAAGCAAAGGAAGGGCCAAGCCATGCTGTCTGTGTCTATGGAGCACAACACGGCTCAGAATCCAGCCCACGAGTGCCCCCATAGGAAACGGCTTGCCATGGGGGCACTTGGCAAAGAGGAGGAGCACCAACAGGGAGCCAAGAAAAGGAAGTTTACGGCTGCTCTGTGCAAAACCATTGCACAGAGCAGGTAAATATAACATGTTTATTATTAAAGGAAAAAAAAGAATCAATGTAAAAATGACGCTCCATAATAGAAGTCTGTCTCTTCTATTGTGATTATAACTTATTAAGTACCTATGCCAGAGAGCATTATGGGAGGCAGAATGTTGTCTCTTTTATACAGAATTACTTTACAGTGATATAGACCAATAAAACAAGAGTATGGAAAGATCATTCCACATTTCCTCTGATGAGTCTTCTGACTCTTCTCAATAGTTGCTGAACCCACGTTCTCTATAGCTCTTTCAGGGCTGGTTCAAACCAGGACGTGGTGCAGGAAAGTCACATTCCGTGCATGTTTCCTGCACTGCGCTCAAATTGCACTGCCTCTAAGATCTGCTGTAGGTGCCAATGTATTGTTAATGCCACCCCAAATATGGATCTCATTACTATGCAAATTGGTGCTTTTAAAAGTAGTGCATGGACCATTTTTCCACATTCCGTTAGAATTTGCAGCCCATTCAAATAAATGGACCTGCAAAACCACACCGCTTTCCTGTGTGCTTCAGGTATGAACTGAATTTGCCCTCAAATGTCCAGAGGTGAATAGGAAAGAGAAACAAAACAGGGAAACATTTTGGTACTTTGTAATGTTTTAGGTTTGGTGTTGATACCTACACCCCTGCTACCCTGGGTACTACCCATGAGTGGCTGGTGGTTAATACATCCCTGCCCACATACAGCATTCCCTATTATGCCTCCCATTGAAAGGATAACCACCCCCAATGACCCCCAGTTGATGTCTGGTGCCAACTCTACAGAAGTTCTAACACACGGGACATCTTAATAGTGTATTATTATTATTATACAGGATTTATATAGCGCCAACAGTTTGCGCAGCGCTTTACAAAATGAAGGCAGACAGTACAATTACATCACAATTTGGTACAATAGGAGTCAGAAGGTCCTGCTTGTTAGAGCTTACAATCTAAGAGATCACCCAAAGCACACATACACCAGTAGATGAATCAGAGTAAATGCAAGCAAATGATTGATGGTTGAAATTGAACCAATACCCTAAAAATAATATGTTTTACACTAGACGCTTAAACCTCTGGGATAAAATGTATCTGTTTAGGATTCTTCTGTAACAAATTTCTATATACAATCCAGCTTAAAGTGAATACTGTTTGGAAAATGTTCCCATCTAACCCCTCTCTCAAATATTTTTATAGAAATTACACTTGAAAATGACTTGTCATGCACCAGCAAGGCTCGCTTTTGTTATCTCTGCGAATATGCTATCATCTATCATCCAGATAGCAACTGGTGGGCCTGTCCATGTGGTCTTTCAGCAGCAGCTGTGCACAATCCTCAATATTCAATGCTGGCGTGCAGCCAAGTGCAGTAAAGGCACTCATTACATAGATTTAAAGCCAGAAATGCAGTTTTTATCATGCTTTCCAGCGTGCAAAGTTAAAAAAAAAAAAATGAAAGTTTACATTTTTAATTTTACAAAAGTAACACTAGATGGCACCATAATGTAGCCAGAGCAGGTACAGTATTCAATAGTGATTGTGCTAAGGTGATTTAGGGGCTTATTTTTTGGAAAAATCATGGCAGATTCCCATATCTGGATTCAGCCTTATGCCCTGGCATTCAGTATTTTGTGGTGAAAGAGTAACGAATAATTGATGAACTAATCATTCATGCCTTTGCTCCTTACATAGAGTACATAGAGACTGCTGCTGCCAATGAGACTTTGATAAATTCGCTCCAGCTTGCATTTGTTATCCAAATTTTAGTGAGCAAAGTGGAAGGCTAACTGTTCTTACATCTGTGTGCTTACCAATTTTGCTCTAGTCCCGTACGGTTACATGATCCAGCAGGTCTGGCTCCGCTGTGTCAGATAGTGGTTGCTGCAGGAAAGATACTTTAATGACTGGTTGCATGATGTAGGAAAGCCTTTCTCAACCGTTTTACCACTGAGAAACTGCTGAATTATTTTTTTCTATAAAGTTCTTATTAACCACTTGACCACTGGTCACTTAAACCCCCTTCCTAACCAGACCAATTTTCAGCTTTCAGTGCTCTCACATTTTGAATGACAATTACTCAGTCATACTACACTGTACCCATATGAAATTTTCGTCCTTTTTTTCACACAAATAGAGCTTTCTTTTGGTGGTATTTAATCACCATTGGGGTGTTTATTTTTTGAGCAATAAATGGAAAAATAACAAAAATTTTGTAAAAAAATGCATTTTTCTTTATTTCTGTTATAACATTTTGCAAATTAGTAATTTTTCTTCATAAATTTTGGCCAAAATTTATACTGCTATATATCTTTGGTAAAAATAACTCAAATTAGTGTATATTATTTAGTTTTGTGAAAGTTATAGAGTCTACAATCTATGGTGCCAATCACTGAAAATTGATCACACCTGATGCACTGACGGCCTATCTCATTTCTTGAGGCCCCAACAAGACAGAAAAGTACAAATACCCCCTTTTTGCAAAGTAGACAGTCCAACGTATTTAGTAAGAGGCATGGCGAGTTTTTTGAAGTTGTCATTTTTTCCCACAATTCTTTGCAAAATGAAGATTTTTTTTTTCAGTTTTTTTTCCCACAAAAGTGTCATATTAACAGGTTATTTCTCACACCCAG
>BLSH010173673.1:476133-490421 GCA_018402905.1 Glandirana rugosa | reverse complement strand
ATAACAAACAAAATCTTAGTGACATTTTATTATGTGCAAAACCGACTGTAAAGGGTCGTAAGTCTTGATAATCTCTTTTAAATCATAATACTCCTAATAATTTTCCGTTCTCAATTCTACTCTGAGGATTTAGAGTGGGACTCGATAAAAAACAACGTCCTTGACCTTACTTCGTAGAAACGGAGGTTCAGTAATTATCAACCGAAAAAAGTGAACTGAAAGTGGATGGAAAAATGTTCGTACAAAAAAACATTATAAGTAATAAAAGATTTACATTAAATAAAGCAAATTTCACATAAGTAAAAAACATGCTTGTAAAAAGGTAGGTGAAAGTCAAGTGAAAAAAGCCAACTATTAATGACTTGGAGGCAAAGATGCTTCATTCCAGTTCCTGCAACAAAAAATAGCTCAGGGTGAGATTTAGGAGTCTCATCTTAACTCTTGCCTTTTAATAATCCTCATAATACTAAATTTTCTCTAATAGTTCTGAATGCTGGGAAATGTCAGCCAAAACGTGTATTATTTTACAGTGATTCTAAAACAAACAATAAATGGTAATATTTTAGATTCTTAAAAAAATGAAGCCGCCGCTTGCATATTGTTTGTTTTATGCTCTAATGTGAATTTTATGAGACTCTTGACACATCATTTTAATACATTAGGCTTCTGTTAACCACATAATAATGCCCCAAAATAAATAATATGGTTCTGTTTTGCAGGGAAATATATTTTCTCCTTTTCATCACGTGCAGTCCCAGATGAGAATCGGGCTGGTGGTAGGTTCCAGGGAAAGACGTATTTCTTTAACACCACATAAGAAAGCAATTTAATTGCAAGCCTTTTTTTTAAGCGCCTAGGTAAACACCAAGTGAGTGACAGTAATGTCACTACTTTAAGTAAACATCAGCTGCCCTGCAATTACAAACATATTTCCTTTAATTTTGCTGATGTCAAGTAGAAGAGGAACACCCTGGATGAAAGAAAAACAACCTATTTCCTCCGTTGTGCCATATGATTACCACTTGTGTTTATCTGATATTTGTCTGTTTCCATCTGTGCTCCCATTTAATTCATTTAACACATTTATCTTAAAGGGACATTCAGTCTAACATACACTATATTATCAAAAGTATTGGGACACCTGCCTTTACACGCACATGAACTCTTTAATGGCATCCCAGTCTTAGTCCATAGGGTTCCATATTGAGTTGGCCCACCCTTTACAGCTATAACAGCTTCAACTGTTCTGGGAAGGCTGTCCACAAGGTTTAGGAGTGTCTATGGGAATGTTTGACCATTCTTCCAGAAGCGTATTTGTGAGATCAGGCACTGATGTTGGACGAGAAGGCTTAGCTCATAGTCTCTGCTCTAATTCATCCCAAAGGTATTCTATTGGGTTGAGGGCTTGACTTTGTGCAGGCCAGTCAAGTTCCTAGAGCGGAGACTGCAAGCCATGCCTTCTCGTCCAAACATCAGTGCCTGACCTTACAAATGCTCTTCTGGAAGAGTGGTCAAACATTCCCATAGATACACTCCTAAATCTTGTGGACAGCCTTCCCAGAAGAGTTGAAGCTGTTATAGCTGCAAAGGGTGGGTCAACTCAATATTGAACCCTATGGACTAAAGCCCCATACACATGATCATAAAATTGGACGAAAAATACTGCTTTCAAAGAGATTGTACGATAATCAGATCGTTAGTACAGAGCTTTCGAGAGCCGATCATGACAGTTCATTCAATATTATCCGTCCGGACATGATCGGACATGCAGGAAAAATTTTCTCGTACAATGCTCAGTCGTGCGATTTTCATTTAATCAGTACAGTTGTCATTCGAAAATGCAATACAAGTACACTACAACACATCACATCACTTCTGATTTTTTATTCTGTCGTACGAGAATTTAAATGCAAACCATCTTTATTTTCAAAGAGTTTTATTAGATTTTTTCAAGAAATACAACTATTTTGACAATTCCAAAAGCACAATGGGGTATAATAGTAATATGACCTAGGCCCTGCAAGGCCAAAATTGAACAGGCAAACATACAGAACCAAAGAAACACAAAATGATGTGTAGTAAGAGTAGTCCAATGGATGTGTCTATATGGGTAATGCTGAAAAAAGAAGGAAGAGGTCAAGGATTGGTGAACAAAAAAAAAAAAAAACACCAATTCCCCCAACTCCACCCCTAAAGGGAACAAGCTGTGGACTGGGGAGATCCAATTGCCTCGGATCTATTAAAACTGGAATTTTCCTAGCGCTGTGGGCTAAGTAACACATCCATTGCACCACTAGGGTCATACGAGAATTTACATGACTTAAGTAAACTCTTCCGATTTGATCTGAGATTAGCATGCAAAAAAACCCAAAAAAACGGACAATCATTCGTCCGATAATCTCATTGTGTGTACCGGGCATAAGGCTGGGATGTCATTAAAGTTCATTAAAGTCATTAAAGTTCATGGGCAGGCGTCCCAATACTTTTGATAACATAGTGTATATGTAGGCCTACATAAACATGCTTTAGTAAACATTTTTATTCAAAGTATTTACAGACTACGAAGCTTTAAATGAAACCTGTACTGAAGAATTATGGAAGTTGCAGGTACTGACCTCTACGGGAAATACTAGTTCTATGGCTTTCATTTTAATCCAGTTGCTTCAGGCAGAGCTGTATTATCCACAAGGCAATCTAGGCAGGAGTCTAGATCCCACTGACCCAAAATAATTAGCCAGATTATGTACCAAATAGGCAGAGGCTAAAGTAAGCCAGGAAAGTAGCAATCTCAGATTAAAGTCAGCAATGGCAACCCAAATTTCTCTAATTACGGGATTCATTTAATGTTTTTGTGACTAGAGTGCTTCAAAGTTAGTTAACCAGCATTTTTAGCAGTTTTACAGCCTCAGTCTGCATCAGTTAAGGTGACAATAATTAAAAAATTTGACTACATGTAACATAGGGTTTACTTGTACCCTGAGCATTAACTCCTTAAGACCCATCACATCAGGGCTGTGCAATATCATTCGCCTGAACTCCCAACTCTTTATAGTGAATATTCCCCCAAAATAAAACAATGCCCATACTGGAGGGACCTTGCTTAAACAAGGGTTCATTTTCTAATTAGAACAATTCCAACATACAGGTGTTAAAGTATTCAATGCTATTGTATCACAGGAAAAGTTTCTTTACAAAATGCCCCACTAGGAGAAACTCCAGTGCCCATCAAAGTTGACATAAATGCCTTGCTTTGTCTCATTGCTGTATACTGCCGGGTATACTTGACAACTTAATTCCTACTTTGCAAGGAAAGAAGTCCATTGTTCCACAGGGTGAGGAAAACCCTATTCCTGCAAAGGGGAACATTTGCGCTGTGCGTACTCACTTTATCAACAAGGCCCTAACTGTCTCATGTAGTTATCGCTCTGCTACTGGTCTAATGAAGTAAAAGGCTATCCAGGGGCCTTCTGTTTCAGTCTGCAGCTGTCCTACAGCCTGTGCAGACCCAAGCCCTCAGCTAACATGTGTGTATAAATGGTGGATTTGAAACCATGCCAATGGTTAATAGCAAGACTGACCCTTAACTGGTCAGGAGCAGTCATGTCACAAGGCCTTGAATTTTGTCCATGGTTCCAAGTTAGGGCTCCAATGGTTCAGCCAAACAATTGGAACTCATGAAACATGGGGGCCCAGGTATTCTGACCTCAATTGTTGTAGTAGTGACTATCTCTCTCTGAGGCCTCTATGCCTGACCTGTTTATAGCAGAGACGCTCACCACGGACAATCATCAACAGAAAGCTGATGCAATTTCTAATGTGAGTTGGAACACATTGAATTGCATGACACATGCATGAATTGCATGACACATGAAATAACATCAGTTTCTATGGAGCCCATGCAGTATGACTGCGATCCGACTTTGGAAAGGCTCCTTTGAGAGTTTGGTGTGATGCAGTACAACTTTACGGTCCATAGACACGCATCAAAATCCCTTTTGCACTCTTTTTTGATCCGTTTTACAGTGCGAATTTCGCTGGTTTTTAAGAGGTGGCACCAAACCCCGGCCTAACAACCAGTGACTCATCCCTGCTGTCAGCAGCAGGGATGAGTCATCGGTTGTTAAGGAGTCAGCACCCACCGGCTTTCTAACAAAGTCATCCCTGCTATCAGGTGCCATAATGTGCAAATATGCTGTGCATACATGCATATTATAGCAAAAGCTCCCGGGGGCCTGAAAAAGTTGAACTTCATTTTAATTCATGTTTTAACAGCAAGAAGCATTTTTAATATAGACTTCAAAAGATGTATTGTGGTTGCATTTCTCACATTGCAAAGTTCTGCTTAAAATGTTATTTTATAAGCAATTGCAGGCAGGTTGCAGGCCTGAAGTAGGACCATGGTCAACTTTCTGCAGCACTTTATTGCAATTGGATTGGCATTTACAGTTTTCCTAAGTCTCCCTGCAAAGTCTTACAAATACCTACTAAAGTCCACCTCATCCCATTGCCTGTGATATGGTGACAACACTGCAGCACTGCTCCTGAATTCAGAGAAGCATTAGCACACTTGTGTAGGCTGTCTTAAAATGAAGGTAAACTCCACCTTTGAACTTGTACCTACAAGTTATGCCTCGTACACACAGTGCAATGGTCGTGCAACCGCACGTTCAGCTTTTGCCCAAAATTGGCTGTTGAAGGTTGTGTCTAGCGTACTGACATGAATCAAGTAATCGTACAACAAAGCCAAATGCAGTGATGTGTTACAAGGGTATAAAGAGGAAGTTCAGGTGAACGTGATTTGTGAATTAGGAATGCAGGTTTACAGGAACGGACACTTCCAGGCGTTCCTGACTACTGAGCATGCGGGTTTTGAACATACATCTTTTGTTGGGCCAACTTCTGTACACACGAGTCAACAGTCGTACCACAGCTTGTACAACAAAGTTTTCTAGTCTGCTCAGCCAACTTCTGTTGTACGACTGTTGAACATCAGCTGTTATAATCGCTCATACTAACGGTCGGATTATCGTACAACAAGCTGTTGTAAAACCATTGTTGTACGACCGTTGCATCGTGTGTAAGGGCCTTAAGCCTGTAATAAGGCTTACCTGTAGGTGCAATGAATATCTCCCAAACTTGCACTGTTTAGAAGATATCACAAGGGATGGTGCCAGCAATGTCACTAGCCCATGAACTCTGAAGGGACAGCATTCTATGTTGTACCTTCAGAGCTCCGTGCCGGAGCCAAGAGCTTGCGCATGTATACGGAATGTGCACCTCCATGTATACGTGGGGATGACATCACAGTGGCCCCGGCCTTTCATACAGCCAGAGCCCACGAACCAGGAAGGAAGACTGGGTGAACATGGCATCACCGGTATAAATTCTGTCACAATGTTAAACATAATTCCTTCTGTGGAGATTGGCCTACTGGGATTGGTTGACCCCTGGCCCCTACCCCCTACAAAGGTAATGCAAACTCTCCTTATTGCTCTATTATGCAAGAAAAAGAACTGTCTCTCTTTGTTATCAACACTATGCTACTGTATGTAGTGCTTTATGTTATGATGTCATGGGATTCCGCATCAGTTAGTATAAATTGTCAGTTCCATCCGTGAAGGGTTGATTATATATTTGGATACCGTAGTCGGTTACATATGATATTATTATGGAAAAATACTAATTCTTTATGTGAAGCTGTTGTGGGCTTTTAAGGCCCGTACAAAGGATGCAACAGCCGTACAACAACGGTCTTACAACAGTTTGTTGTACGATAATCCGACCGTTAGTACGCGCGATTACAACAGCCGACATTCAACAGTCGTACAACAGAAGTTGGCTGAGCAGACTGGAAAACTTTTGTTGTACAACAAGCTGTTGTATGATTGTTGACTCGTGTGTACAGAAGTTGGCCCAACAAAAGCTGTACGTGCAAAACACGCGTGCTCAGAAGTCAGGAACACCCGAAAGTGTCCGTTTGTGTGAACCTACGTTCCTAATTCACAAATCACATTCACCTGAACTTCCTCTTTATATGCTCGTAACACGTCACTACATTTGGCTTTGTTGTACGATTACTTGACTCATGTCAGTACGCTAGACACAACCGTAAACAGCCAATTTTGGGCAAAAGTCGAACATGCAGTTGTACTACCGTTGCACCGTGTGTACGAGGCAATACCCTGACCTAGATCCTTATTGTCCATTGGGCCATGCTGGCCACTTGTGCTGATGTATGACTCATTTATGTTTTTTTCTTTTTTGTGTTGTTACTTGACACATGTTATGCTTATACTAAAATTTAAATAAAAAGTATTAAAAAAAAAAAATATGGCAATGCTGGGGATCCGTAACAGCACTGTGCCGAAGGGATCCATTTTACAGGTAAGTCTGTAATAATATGCTAGTATGCGGTGCATACTAGTACATTATGACTTAACCCTGCAGGGAGGCCCACTTTATTTATATTTTAGTGGCAGTTTACTACTGCTTTAAAAAGCAGTATCTACTGTAGTTTTGTAAACTAATCTGTTTTATCATTTATTATGCTGCTTTTATATATTTAAGGGGACACAGGCATGCTGATAAACACATTTCCTTTCCCTTTACTTACATAGCAAAGTAGAGAAAAGAAGGGATTGATTAGCATTCTACTGGATTAGGCAGTGCATCAACCATTGTATTTCAACACTAACAAATATGTTAGGGTTAAATTATTCTTTTCTTCATTCAATTAAAGTTACAAATTACTTTAAATAATAAACTATTCATGATTTGTTTTAGTAAAGAAGCTCTGGTGGGTAAGACGGATAAGCTAGACAGTCTTCATAATGCTAATTCTGATCATTTTTACTCACATCTGGGATTTTTTTAATAGCATTGTGCAAACAGCAGTATTGTAAACTACCCTCAGGGCATCGCTGATCAGGACTTAACTGATAAAAGGTTGCCTGGGGTTACTGCACATCAGTTTTTTATGAAATCCCTGGTCTTCTACACATACCATCGCAGCTCACACATTAAATGGTATTCAGACATTAGGAAGTCATAGGCAATGATATAATTTATTTCAGTCATGTGTGTGTAACCATTTTCAAACAATCAACAGCTAGTGGTGTATGCTGCAAATGTCTCAAGTGTCCTAACATATTCTTAGGCTACCCATAAATGTTTGCCAGAAAACATGCTATACACTATCTAATGAATACTCTTCATGAATATTTAGGTCAACCTTCTTCACAACAGGAATTTTACAGCTGTATCATATCATTGCTTGTTCATACTTGGTTTATTAAAGTATATGGGCCTAAGTTACTAAGGTGTGAAGCGAGATGTAGTGCATTGAAATAAAGGGAGCTTGTGCTCATCCATCTCATCCAAAAGGGTATAACAATATATAAGATAAAGCTTCTCCTTCACATGATGGGTCATTGAAAGTGGACACAAGTACATTTCAGTTTACTCTGCTTTACAGCTCATCCCCTTCCTCCACCCCCCGTCTAATAAATTTGGGGGGGGGGGTTTGTTTGTTTTTGGGAGATTGCTGGGACTTGTAGTCCTCCCTGAATATATCATCCATGGACTGTGCCAAGAATGGACTCTTTCCTATGCAGGTATGCTGGTGCAGCCTAAGTTAGGGGTTAGTTTAGGGAGAGACTGTTGACTTTGTTATACTGTCATGCCACCTTATTTAAGTACAACTTTTGAAACGTTGCCTTTGCCTAGTCTGAAGTTACTCAAGGGGCTTAATACAAGTAACCAGCACATATAGTCTACAGCTTGGGTCACTAAGCACATTGGGGAATGAAGACATCAGTTTGAGAGTTAATACAATGTGAAGGTCTGGATGGTCCAATATCCAACTATTCTGTGTTGTAACACTCTAGTTGAATGATAACTCTGTGAATGCTCTTTAACTTGATAGCTGTCAATGTTTATATGATGTAGATCTGTAATAAGAAATCCCTGCATATTTACCCTCCCTTCAAACCCTCCCACATTGTGTTTCTTCCTTTACCTTTTTCTTTCTTCTTCCTGCCTTCACCTATGCTTACCTCTTCATTACCACCACATTGCTCTTCTTAGGATACTCCTTTTCATATTACAACTTCATTGTGACTGTGATGATAAGCTTTTTGAATTGCATCATACATGTTATTGAATGGGCACTACTCCCAGTTAATTTACTATATTCAGCAATGGTTGAAAAATGTTTTCCTGTAACTTATGTTATGACTTATCATATTCTTTGGACAACGTCTGTCCAATGCTTTATGTTATCTTTATAGTCAATTTACACTGTAACAGTTCACACCTTTTGACTATGTAAGCGCTCTTTTTTCAACAAACACTTTAATAAAAAAAAAATACAATGTGAAGATACAGTGGTTACCAAGGGTAACAAAGATTTCACTAGCAGCCTGTCATAAGCATGTACATGTGACAGGTAGGATAGCTTCTTGCAGGAGAAGTTTTTATTGAAACTCTCTCCATCTCCCATTGCAATGGGAGCAGATCAGCACCACAGAGGTCCTCAACCTCTACACAGGTATGGAAGAGTTAAGTGAAGTGCATACATGGAGATAGCGCTAGGTGCATGGTGAGGATCCATACCATTACTGGGAGTGAGGTAGCGGTGATACACTGGACAGGTGCATCAGTGGCTGTTGCGATGTACAGAAACATCCAGAGAGTTTATAAGAGACCAGTCGTTTGTTCCAATAAAGGTACCCCATGTGTAGGAGCCCAGAGGAACCCACTCCAGTATAGGCCTCCTATGGGGTCAATTCACAAAGCTTTACCGCATGTGATAAAGGGATCATATTACTCATTTGCATAAATTATCGCATGCGGTAAAGTAAGTCCAATTCACAAAAAAAAATGTTTATGCGGTATTTACAGAAATAAAAAATGTGACAGTAAATACCGCATAAAAAGCTCTTAGAAAGAAAGAGGGGTTGCAGGATTTTAAATGAGACATGGAAACATGGCCACAGGCAAATATAAAAGTATGTATTGTTTTGAAGAACTCATGCTGACTGCGTGTGCGTGGACATTGGACGAGGGTTGTCAGGGATGACTGCCATGGGAGCCGAGGTAACAAGGCGTGTGGGCAGGCCGGGAGCACGTAAAGATTCCCCAATTAAAGGTGTAGAAATGGTGGTGGCAATACACTCCTGTAGACTTAATGAGTAAAGTACTATATATGTGATGTGGTATCTATACCATGTAATCATATACTAAATACATAGAGTAAGGTCTAAGAAAAGGAGTGAGCAAGTGTGCAATGAATTAGCATAATTAGCATAAAAAGTTCTTAACTCCAATTCACAAACAGCATCAGAAAGCATGCAATAATTACCACCAGGGTTTAGCTGGCAGTATCACATGCGGTTTTTGACCCCCAGGATGTTTCTAGACAAACAGCTGGTTGCTAAGGAGTGGGCTGTTAAGCTGGCCGCTGCATCCTTAACCACCAATGACTCATCAACTGTGAGCGGTCTTGCCCCCTTACAGCTGATTGAAAAAAAAAAGCCGGCAATTAAAAATTATGAAAAAAAAACTGTGTGGGATCCCCCCCAGTCCACACCAATATTTTTAAAAAAAACGTCATGGGGTCCCCCCAAAATCCGTACCAAACCCTTATTTGAACATACAGCTCAGCAGGTCCAGAAGGGGGGCTGAACCATACCCATGCCCTCAACGTGGGGGTGGGTGCTTTGGGGCAGGAAGGCTCTGCCCCCCACCTCAAAGCACTTTGGGGACTTGGGCCTCTTCCCGACAACCCTGGGCTGTGGTTGTCAGGGTCTGTGGACAGGGGGCTTATTAGAGTCTTTAACAAGGGGACCCCCAGATTCCGGTCTCCTCCATGTGAATGAGTATGGGGTACATTGTACCCTCTACACATCCACCAAAAAAAAAGAAGTGTAGTGTAAAAAAACCACAAGAGACGGTTTTTGACAAGTCCTATATTAAAAATTGTGTCTTCTTCCTCTGGTGTTTCTTCTCCTTTTGGTGTCTTCTCCCTCTGCTGTCTTCTTTCTCCAGTGTTTCTTCTTCCTCTTCTCTCTCTGGTGATGTCTTCTTAGTCTGCTGCTGCCACCGCTGCCCGCTAAACCGTCTTCTTCCATCTGATGACGTCACCCGGAGACCCCGCCCCTTGTGACATCACTGGATGGCCATGCCTAAAAAATGTCAGACAGTGGGAGCCAACACAATGATGGCAGCCAGCGTCGGAAGAAGACCGTTTATCGGGCATCGGAGGGAGAAGATAACGGAGGGAGAAGATAGCAGAGGGAGAAGTCAGCAGATAAAGTAGAAACCACTGGAGGGAGAAGAAACACCGGAGGAAGAAGACACCATTCTTAATAAAGGACTTGTCAAAAACCGTCTCTTGTGTTATTTTACACTACACTTCTTTTTTTTAGGTGAATGGGTAGGGGTACAATGTACCACATACTCATTCACATGGGGGGGCTCAGGATCAGGGGATCCCTTAAAGGGGGCTTCTAGATACTGATAAGTCCCCTGCTCACAGACCCTGACAACCACAGCCCAGGGATGTCGGGAAGATGCTCTTGTCCCCATCAGCATGGGGACAAGGTGCTTTGGGGTGGGAACGGAGCCCATTAAGTTCCATTTTTTGAGAGGGAAGAAAACCCTATTTTCCTTCTGTTTAAAGAATGGAACGGATGAAAAACAGATGTTACTGGATGACATCCGCTTACATCCATTATGCTGACATCCGTTTTTCACCCAAAAACATGGGCGTTCAGGTTTTTAATTTAGTTCAGTCACTTTTTTTTGTAAAAAACGGATGTCAGCAGGCATGAAAACGGATGTAAAAATTTACATCTGTATCTGTTTTTGATCCGTTTTTTTTTTTTACAAAAAACAAAAAGTGACTGAACTGAAATAAAAAAACTGAACGCCCGTGTGAAAGGACCCATAGAGTTTTGATCTGTTTCAAAAAACAGATGTTGACAGATGCGGATGTATACTGATGTAAATGAATGATCATCCATTTTTCCATAGAGATGCAATGATGTCTGTTTTTCATCCATCAATGAATGGATGAAAAAAGGAAAGGGGTGTGTGAAAGAAGCCTAATGATGAAAAACTGATGCAAACTTCACCGTTTTTTTTTTAAAAAATGTGACTGAACGGATGAAACGAATGGTCCACATGTGTGAAAGGGGCTTAGTGTAATACTTACAAGTGTATTACCTCTCAAAGGGATCATAGGACTCCACCAGGCAAGTATTCACAAATAAAGCAAAGAAGGCACTTCTAAGTGCAGTAATAAAACACTTTAATGACAAGGAAGGGTTAAAAACACTTAGAAGATGGAAGTGATAAACAGGTACATCAATGAATCCATAATGTCCAGCGGGATGCCTCCTGGGAGTAAAGGCAGCTGCAGGTGGAAGTTCCAGCCGACCAGCGGTGGGAAACACTGTGTCTCTGATCCAAGATGGAGAGCTGTGCTTTCAGTACCTGCATGGAGTTCAGGCAACCGGAAGTGATGTCAGAGTGGGTGGGACATGTTTCGGAGCATGCCCAGTTGCTCCTTCTTCAAACCAATTCACAAATGTCTGACACTGATAAACCCCTGTTGCAGACTTTCGCCTTGTAACTTGCTAAAAAGTTATTCTACACAGACTGAGGGGCAAATAGTCTGTGCACTAACAAAGTGCAGTTGCACTCTGCAAGAGCATTCGCTCCAGACCTTAGTAAATGAGGTAAAGCTTTGCAAAGAATACCCAATCATGTGCAAGGAAAATGTAAAAAACAGCATTTTTCTTGCATATGATTGGATGATGGAAGTCAGCAGAGCTTCTGCTCATTTACTAAGCTCCGGAGCAACTGCTCAAACAGAGTGCAATTGCACTTTGCCTTTAGTAAATCAACCCCAGTGCATGGCCAACTTTAGAGCAGAAGACTTGCTTTGCTCCCTGTAAGAGAGGTAACATCATGATCAGTGATATAATTCTGCTGCTAGAAAAACACAGAAGCGTCATTACTCCTATAATTGCCAGCACGCCAAGGTAATTCAGATGCAATGACTGAAAGCATAAAAACCTGAATTCTGCAGCACTTAGCACATTTTTATTTTTAATTACCATCTGATGAAGACGAGGATGGCATAACTCTATAATTAAAATTGAAATATAAAGAAATTTAACTTTTGAAATAAAATGAATCGCTGACTTTGCTTTTTCATTTTGATCTGGGATTTTTAGAAGTGTGTGATCATTACCACCAGCAAGTTATGTTTATTTGTCTATGAGCTGTTTGTTAAGATTATAGTTTTTTTTTCATAGTGTGGAAATGAGAGAGAGATTGTCAGTCATCAGCTATTCTGTAATGTGTTAGGCCTCTTACACCAGGAGTTTAAGTTTCACATGGCTGTCCAACATAACCTTCCATGTGTAAATACGGAGCACAATGGATACTTCCAAGAATAATTCCTTGGAAATGATGAAAAGTAAAATGACACCAAGTTTGTTATAGGCAGAGGAATTCAGAAACTTCAGACTTTCACTAAGGATAAACATAATCTTTCAATATTTTCTCAGGATTTTGGAATCCAAGGAACATAAACTTCACACATAGCCTCTATTATAGCAATTATTACAGAAGTTCACATGTAGGAATATGCCTATGTTAAGCAATATTGCACTATACATTTTTGGTTGGACCACCCTGAATTAGTGAAAATTGCTGAATTGAATGCAGTGACAGCAGAAGAAGATACAGTAGATAAGGAGTAGATCACAATGAGGCCCCGTTCACACCTCAGCGTTTTGTAGCTTAACCAGATTCTGACCCCATACTGTATATATACTGTGGCAGTGTGGCGCTGTCTCGCGAATCGCCATATATCAGCGGCGATCCGTGCGTGTGCGCAGTTAGGGGCTCATGCCCGCCGCACTCTGCAGGAGTGTGCCCACGGCTCGGGCAGACCCAATGTCCACTGGCGAGCCGCAATGACCTGCCAGGGAGAAAGAATGGGGAACTGCCTCTGTAAACTAGGCAGTTCCCTGCTCTGTCAGTGTGCATGTGAGAGATCTACTGATCCCTGTCACTGGGATCAGTTAGATCTCTTACGCCCCTGGTAACCCAGCCCCCTCACAGTTAGAACACGCCTAGTGAACACAGTTAACCCCTAGATCTCCCACTGCAGGTTAACCCCTTCACTGCCAATGACATTTATATAGTAATCAGTGCATATTTAAATTTCTGATCACTGTATAAATGTCATTGGTCCAAAAAAAGTGTCAAAAATGTCCGACATGTCCGCCCCAATATCAAAGTCCAGATAAAAATCGCAGATCGCCGCCATTACCAGTAAAAAAAAAAATTTTTAAACGCCAGAAATTGATTCTCATGGTTTGTAAACACGGCAACTTTTGCGCAAACCAATCAATAAACTCCGATTGCGATTTTTTTTTTTTTAACAAAAATATGAGGAAGAATATAAATCATCCAAAACCGATTAATACGTTTCTTTTTTTATATATTTTTTTTGGACTTGTAATTCAGCAAAAAGTAAGAAATATTGTTCTTTTTTTGCAAAATTGTCGCTCTTTTTTTGTTTATAGCGGTGATCAGAAGTGACGCAGAGGTGATCAAATACCACCAAAAGAAAGCTCTGTCTGTGGGAAAAAAAGGAAATTTCGTTTGGGTACAACGGTGCACGACCGCGCAATTGTCAGTTAAAGCAACGTAGTGCCGAATTGCAAAAAGTGCTCTGGTCCTACAGTGGGAAATCCTTCCGGGGGTGAAGTGGTTAACCACTTGCCGACCGCCAACCGCAGGTTGACGGCGACAAGGTGGTTCGTTATCGCAAATCGCCGTCATACGACGGCGGCTGCGATAACGCGCACTGTGAGCGCGCGCGCGCTGCCGGAGGCGCGCCCGCGCTACCTGCGATACCCCCTACGGGATTGTCCCCTTCCCTTCAATAGTGTCGGAAGTGCATTTACTTCCGACACTAGTGTCGGGAAGGGGGAGTGTGTCTCGCCTCCAGGCACAAATGTATGTGCCTGGAGGCGAGTGAGCGAGGCCCCCCCGGTAGCGTCCATCGCGCCCGCGCGGAGGCCGTCGCGCGCGCGCGAGTGTCACGCGCAATAGCGTCGGCGGCAGCATACTGCCGCTAAACGCTATTGCTTGGTGGAACAGCGGCAGTTGGACGCCAACCGCCAGCCGTTCACCAATTGGTGAAGTGGGGGCCTTCCTAAAGGGTGACATCCTGGTCTCGTGAAAAACGTTAAGCCGTGATGCAA
>BLSH010173673.1:460855-476123 GCA_018402905.1 Glandirana rugosa | reverse complement strand
TGTCTTTGTGTGTTTAACGCGCAAAGGTAAGTAGAAATACCCTTATTTTTGTACATTTAGACGGGATAAACTCGATGCTTTTTTCAGGTTCTTGAAAAGACTCGAAGTACACAAACCGAAGTCCGTTTGACATCACCTCTACACTTGGTAGAGGTATCTCTCTTATCAAATAAAAAAGAGGAAGTCGCAAACCTAGAAACTCGAAATTGGTGAAGTCGGGGCCTTCCTAAAGGTCGAAATCTTCTCTCGCTGTTAAAACGTTTTTTTGGGTTTAAAGAATGAAAAACGATTTTATGTTTAGGTTTTTTTTTTATATTTTTTTGTAAAAAAAAGTGGCAAAAACCGGCTAAATATAAGAAGGAGTATAAACGCTATTTTTTTTAGCGTTAGCCGCAAATAACTAACCAAACGCGTTTTCACCGGCGCAAATGCCTACTACTCTTAAGTAAAAACCCCAAAAATAAAAAAAAAATATATAAATCGGCCAAAAACGGTGAAAAAAAATGTTTTTTTATATTTTTTTTTTGGATTTGTATTTTAGCAAAAAGTAAGAAATTTGGGTTTTTTTGCAAAATTGTCGCTCTCTTCTAAAGCTGGAAATCCTTCCGGGGCTGAAGTGGTTAAAGCTCAAAGATCCAAACGCTGAAGGAGAAAAAATAAACTATTCTCTCTATGGAGATGGTTCACATCTCCACTACAGTTTGCCTGAAGCCAAACACATGAAGCTCAGAAAAGTTCTTGGACTTTTTTCGTAGCTCAAATAGGGCAGATTTACATGTTTTTATTCCCATAAAGATGAATGGAAACGCGCAATTTGTGTGTTTCTGTGCTCTTTTGTGTGTTTTGTTGTGCATTTTTACGCAATTTTCTACTCAAGTGAAAAAAAAAATGTAATTATATATGAATAAATAAATGTCAAATAAGTGCACAAATTACTAAAAGAAAATAATCATAAAGGAATAATAAATAAATTAAATAAATTAATAATATGTAATAATACAGAAATAAAACATCATTAACCGCTAACCTTAAAATATATTAAATAAATTATTATTATTAATAGTAATAATAATACTAAATTAACTAAATATTATTATTATTACCCAGTTGCCGACCGCCTGCCGTGGACTGACGGCGGCAACATGGTTCTCCTGCACGAACCGCCGTCACCTGACGGCAGCCGTAGGAACGAGTATTGTGGGTGCTCGCGCGCTCCCATGCTAGCTGGGGAGCCAATCAGCGGGTAGAGTGAACTCAATGTCTGCCAGCCACCCGCGATCGCTCCCCAGCAGTGACAGAACGGGGATCCCTGTATGTAAACAAGCGGATCCCCATTCTGACAGAGAAGAGGAGAGTGATCGTATGTTCCCAGTATATGGGAGCAGCGATCACTCTCCTCCCCGAGTGAGCTCAGCCCCCACACAATTAGAAACACCTAGCAGGGAACACAGTTAGCCTCTTGATCGCCCCCTTACCTGCCAGTGACATTTATACAGTAATCAGTGGCTGTTTAAAGCTCTGACTGCTGTATAAATGCCAGTGGTCCCAAAAAGTGTCAAAAGTGTCCGATCTGTCCTCGGCAATGTCGCAGTCCCAATAAAAATCGCAGATCGCCGCAAATACTAGTAAAAAATAAATAAATCAATAAAAACGCCATAAATCAATTCTCATGGTTTGTAGACGCTATGAGGAAGAATACATATTGGCCTAAACTGATGAATAAATAATTTTTATATATATATATATATATATTGGATATTTAATTATAACAAAAAGTAACAAATATTGTTTTTTTTTTCAAAATTGTCACTCTTTGTTTGTGTATAGCTCAAAAAATAAAAACCGTACAGGTGATCAAATACCACCAAAAGAAAGCTCTATTTGTGGGGAAAAAAAGGACATCAATTTTGTTTGGGTACAACACCGCACGTCCGTGTAATTGTCAGTTAAAGCGACACAGTGCCGAATCGCAAAAAGTGCTCTGGTCAGGAAGGGGGTAAATCCTTTCAGGGCTGAAGTGGTTAATAATATTAATAATAATAGGGTGTTAGGGTGTTTATTTGTTACTATTTTATTATTATTATGATTACGATGATGATTATTAGTTTATTTTTTTAAAGGTTAGGGATTAAGGTTAGGGGTTAATTATTTACTTATGTGTTATTACATAGTATTAATTTATGATTATTTTTATTTATTTGTGTATTCATTTTACATTTATTTATTAATTTATTAGTAGTAGTAGTAGTATTAGCACCATAAAAAATAAATAAACAAATAATACTAAGACAATAAATAAAATATTAACCCCTAATACTCACCCTAACCCCTAATCCTAACCTCTTAACTCTAACCCCCTTACCCTAACAATAAAAAATAATAATAAATGAATAATAATAAAAAAAGAAATACAGCTGGTGGATAAGCTAAAAAAGCTGAAAAACCTAGCAACAAATGATGCAACAGATAATAGTTTTCTCTATTTGCTAATAAAAAACCACCAAAGCTCAAAAACGTTATATTAAAATGCACAAAAAATGTGCATAAAAAGACGCCAAAATCACAGCACATAAAAACGCTTGAAAAGACGCTACTCAAAGCATACAGCAATAGTATACTTTTGACCCCTTTCACACTGAGCAGTTTTTCAGGCGCTTTTGCACTAAAAAATAGCGATTGTAAAGCACCTGAAATACATGTCTCAATCCACCCCAGTGTGAAAGCCTCAGTGCTTTCACACTGGAGCGGTGCGCTTGCAGGATGTTAGGAAAAGTCCTGCAAGCAGCATCTTTGGGGCGGTGTGGTAAGCGGTGTATACACTGTTCCTCCTACACCACCCCTCCATTGAAATCAATGGGTGCCGCTACTGAAGCGGCTGAGCACCACTTTCGAAGCACTGCGGGCCGGCATTTTTAACCATTTATTAACCCGTTGTGGTGGGTTAAAGGCACCACGCTGCCAACTGCATAGCAGCACCATAGCGCCGCTATAACAGTGGAAAAAGCGGCACTTTACCGCAACCGCCCCCCCTGCTCCAGTGTGAAAGGAGCCTTAGTGTATGTAAAGCCAAAACTTCAGTAAGCAATATTTAGAACATCTGATGGATTTCATTGCTGAGTCTTTGTTTAGGAGATTCACCTTTCTTAAAGGGAGGCCTGGAGTAAAAAGAAGAATGCCATAAGCGTAGGGCCGGCATGACAGGGGTTAAGAGGGGCTTGGTGTAGTGGGAACTTTAAAAATATACCGGGAGAAAAGGGAGGTCATTATTGTTTTAGGTCAGGTGGGGGTGGAGCTGCAGGGGGATTGTTTGGTTGCTGCGTGGGGTGGGCTTCAGTCAGAGAACTTTCCACCCTCCCGTCCTATTGTTGGTGTCGGTTTTGTTTGGGAGCTGGGATTTGGATGGTAACTTGGTTTGGGTGTGGCGGAGTGCAAGGTCCCTCTTAGGTGATATGGGCACAAAAATGGTAAGGTGTAGAGACCCGTCTGAGGTACGGCTCCGAGTGGTGAGGATGTGTATCTGCGTGTTGTCTCCAAGTCGGTGGTTTTGTGGCTGGAGGCCTGAGTAAGTGACACACAGGTACTGTCTTGGTTTCTTGATGCCCTATAGGACCTCATGGCTCCATTTCTTTGATACAATGGGGGCTTATGTAATTTATGTTATTTATCGGTTAATTGTTTGGCTAATAAATGGCCGCTGTGGCCATTAACCACTTCCACACCTCGCACAGTATATTTACTGCGGCAGTGTGGAAATGTACTGCGAATCGGCGTAAATAGATGCCGATTCGCGGAGTGGCAGCTAGGGGGCGCGAGCACGCCACCAGTGGCACGTGCTTGTGCCTGCCACACTCGGGAGAAGTGTGCCCACAGCTCGGGTGGACCCGATGTTCGCCAGCAAGCCGAGATGAGCTGCCCGAGCGAAAGAACGGGGAACCGGCGCTGTAAACACGGCGGTTCCCCGTTCTGTCAGTGGGGACATAGGAGATCTACTGATCCCTGTCACTGGAATCAGTTAGATCTCTTATGCCCCGGTAGCCCAGCCCCCTCACAGTTAGAACACACCTAGGGAACACAATTAACCCCTAGATCTCCCCCTGCAGGTTAACCCCTTCACTGCCAATGACATTTATACAGTAATCAGTGGACATTTCAATTATTTTTTTTTTTTTGCGTTTAAAGGACATTTAAATTTCTGATCTCTGTATAAATGTCATTGGTCCCAAAAAAGTGTCAAAAATGGCCATGTCCGCCCCAATATCACAGTCCCGATAAAAAGTGCAGATCGCCGACATTACTAAAAAAAAAAAAAAAATGTAAAAACGCCAGAAATTAATTCTCATGGTTTGTAAACGCGGAAACTTTTGCGCAAACCAATCAATAAACGCCAATTGTGATTTTTTTTTACCAAATATATGAGGAAAAATATAAATCAGCCAAAACCAATTAATACATTTGTTTTTTTATATATTTTTTTTGGATTTGTATTTTAGCAAAAAGTAAGAAATATGAGTTTTTTTGCAAAATTGTCGCTCTTTTTTTGTTTATAGCGGTGATTAGAAATGATGCAGACAGGATCAAATACCACCAAAAGAAAGCTCTATTTGTGGGGGGAAAAAAAAGGACTCAAATTTTGTTTGGGTACAATGTTGCACGACTGCGCAATTGTCAGTTAAAGCGACGTAGTGCCGAATCGCAAAAAGGGCTCTGGTCCTAACGTGGGAAATCCTTCCGGGCGTGAAGTGGTTAAACCCAAAAAATGTGTTTCGTGGTTACGTTAAAGGGGGGCATTTTTGGCTATAATGTCATGGCAAGACAAGCCATAATTTATACCCTAGTTATGGTCCTGGTGACCATTGTCTCCAATACACAGTATAGGGTGATCAGAAAAAGTTCAAAACTTTGCATTGTCATGGGAATAGAGGGGAAATATATGAATGGGTAAACACATTGTGGTGACAGCTGAACATTTCTTCTTACTTCAGAGAGATCTCCTCTTACCTTCTGCTTTGTCTCTGGAACAGAAACCTGTTTCATACTAGACATGTGCAATTCGTTTCGCACTGAATTAGTTTTCAGAAGAAATTCAACAATTTCATTAGTTCGTAAATATTCAAATTAACAAAAACCCATTTAAAATTTTTTTACGAGAATTTGTAAATTTAAAATTTTTGAATGTTAGCAGAACAAAAATCCGAAAATTCAGAAATTCGAAAATCCAAAAATTTGAAAATACCAAAATAAGAACGAAAATCTAAAAATTTTAAAACCCAAGAATTCAAAAATCTGAAATAATAACTAACTAACTAATAATAACTATTACTAACTAGTAAATGATAGATATTGGAATTTCCTTTCAAATTTTGCTGTTAGTGAACGTAGTGAATATGAATTTATCCGAAGCTACGAAATATCCGAAATGACAAATGCCGCATCTAAATGAATGGAACATAAAGAATTAATAATAATAAATAATCATAAAAATCATTATGATTATTATTATTTATTATTATTATTAATTTGCATTCCCTACATTCACTAACAGCCAAATTTGACAGGAAATTCCAATATCTATAATTTAATAGTTAGTTATTATTAGTTAGCTATTTTTTCAGATTTTTGAATTTTTGGATTTACGTACTTATTTTCAGATTTGCATACTTATTTTCGTATTTTCGTTCTTTCGAATTTTCGGATTTTCATTCTTATCTTCAGATTTTAAAATTTTTGGATTTTCGAATTTCCAAATGTTCAAATTTATGAATTTTCAAATTTACAGATTTCGAATTCCAATTGTTCCGAAGTTACAAATTTATTTGAAATAACAAATTTCAATCATAACGAATGACCCAAAAATTAAAAAATTAAAACGAATGAAATGAAAACAAACACATATTTCGTCAGTGCACATGCTTATTTCATGTACCAGATCTGGCTAACTCAACAATAGCAAAATCAAATGTTCTAACCAATGATTTTTTAGAATTTCTGTACGAATGTTGGAACAAATTTCTACTGGTGTTTGGCCAGCTTTACCCAACCATGTTCTCTCACTGCCTCCTTTTTGCAGCTCCCCTACATTTCTAAGCTCCAGTGCCAACAGAAGTCAGAGCTTAGACAGGAAGATGATATCATGGCAATCCCTACATGACAGTGATTGGCCTGTTGATTGGCTGAGCAGGGCTGAGGGGAGTTACACCATATCTATTATAGTGGAACTTCATTCTCTCAATCAACATTGACTATTTTTTAATCTTTATGCTGCCAACATTGGTAAATAGATAGGGAAGCAGTGGCAGCCTGTCCATTAGGGGCGCATGGACGCCACCCCCCCCCATCCATGCGTCCGGACCTCTGATCTACATACGGAGTGCTGGATGTATGGATGTATGGATTCCAATGGGGGTGTTTTTTTTTGAAGCACGTGATTAGAGTAAGAGACTTTAAGAGACTTTAATAGGCTTCAAAAAAGAGTGGTCTCGGAGCACAGAGCGCTGCGCTCCAAGACCACCCAGTTGTGTGACAATAGTCAGTCAATATTCACTATTTTCCCATTAAATGTCCTCCTAGCCAATCAGGAAGCGGCTCGTGAGACCCTTTACCTGATTGGCCAAAAAGACAGGCCATCCAATTGGCAGCCGAGGAGGAGGGAGGAGACCTATGGAGCCAGGACACAGAGGATACAAGCTGCCGCCACCATCTCTCCTTGTCAGCATGGGGTAAGTGAGCTGGTGACTGGGGGGTGTGGGAATGGTGCGTGATGTGGGGGGCAGGGGGTCCGTGGTCAGGTCCATCTGCCGCCCCCCCCGACCGATGGAGCACCAGCCACCACTGTAGGGAAGAATGTCATAATTACTTGTTTTAAACTATTTTTTTTTTCTACATGTCTTCAGTTACTTCCTGATTTCTAGGCCTAGGCAAATGATGTCATACATTTCAGGAGGGGAGGAGGGGTTTTCTAAGCTAAATACATCCTTCTGCCTTCATGCCTGAGCTAAGGGCAGATGGATTTTGGGAAGTAAATGCTACATGAATCATCTGCGCTTTCACAAGATGGCCACAGCCAGAAATGCCAGGGGTGTATTTTTCAAAGGGACTTCTCTGCCAACCAAAGCATGGAGACATGGATGGATGGGGTGGGGGATGGATGAGTTTGCTTTAAATATTAAGAATGTATTAAACAGCATTTTTGGTTTATGTTGCTCAGATGCAATGTAGTTCTACTTTACCTACTTGCCATCCATCCACCGTAGTGGGACGGGCCTACTTCCGGGTTTGGGGCGTGCATGCATGTGCCCCCTGCCAACCAATGGTTTGATTGGACACAGCACTAGTGTGGCAGCTGATTTCAACCCATAATTTTGGCTGAACTCAGCTGATCGGCTGTGGCATTCACACACAGAGTTCTGAGTTTACAAAAACAGCATGAATAGCTGTTGCAGGGAGAAAAAAACAGATAGTAAAGTAAAAGCAGCACACATTACACACATTACCCATGGTTAGCATGCTAGCCAACAGTCCCTTTTTTTCTCGGGACAATCCTGATTATTGGACCCTCGTCCTGATCAGAGTCAATCCTGACCGAAATCCGGGGTTTTTGATCTTTTCCCGGGCATCAGGACTTCTTATGCCGCAGCTGTTTCCAAAAACATGGCCGCGATATGGCCTCTTTACGGCTCCAGGTCTTTCCCCATGTGTTCAGTGGAAAGGGGAGGGGTGTCCAATCCATGCAGCCAATCGGCTTCTCTCTTCAGTGTACAAGTAGACAATTCTCTTGTACACTGGAGCCAGTTAGCTGCACGGATCAGAGGCTCCTCCCCTCTCCACTGAACACACAGAGTCCTGCACTGGTGGCAGGCTACAGGTGGCAAGTGACATGCTGCATTTGGTAGCAGGCAACAGTGGCAAGTAACAAGCTGCTTCTGGTGGCAAGTGACAGTAGCAAGTAAAAAGCTTTATTTGGTGGCAGACGACAGTGGGAAGTAGCAAGCTGCATCTGGTGGCGGGCGATGGTGGCAAGCTGCATGTATTGGCAGGCGACTGGCAAGTAAAAAGCTGCATCTGGTGGCAGACGACAGTGGCAAATAGCAAGCTGCATCTAGTGGCAGGCGATGGTGGCAAACTGCATCTGGTGGCAGATGACGGTGGCAAGCTGCATCTGGTAGCATGCGACTGTGGTAAGTAACAAGCTGCATCTGGTGGCAAGCAAGGTTGGCAAACTGCGTCTGGTGGCAAGTGACAAGCTCAAGGTTCCCAGTGATTCTGCATTGTGGTGAGTTGAACTATTTCATTATATTTTACAATGTAGTAACAGAAATAATGTGATTTATCATCCTGGCACCATATCAAGCATGGTTTTGGGATGATTTAAGTGCTAACACAAACCATTCACCCAGAAAAACACCCGCAGCTGAATCCCAGTCAACACTGAGACTACATCACCCCCATCTTTTTTTGGAAAGGGGGGTGTCCCTGAATGGCAGTTTGAAAATGAGGTCACCCTAAATCACACCCAGGGAACACATTTACCCCTTGATCGCCCCTGACGTTAAACCCTTCCCTGCCAGTGTCATTAGTACAATGTCAGTGCATATTTATAGCACTGATCACTGTAATAATGTCACTGATTCCCTAAAAAGTGTCAAAAATGTCAGTTAGGTGTCCAATCTGTCCGCCACAATATCGCAGTCCCGCTAAAAATCACTGATCTATCACTGACTGTTACTAGTAAAAAAAGAAATAATAAAAATGCCATCAATCTATCCCCTATTTTGTAGACACTATAACTTTTGAAAAAATCAATCAATAAACGCTTATTGGGTTTTTTTTTACCAAAAATATGTAGAAGAATACATATTGACTTAACCACTTCAATACCAGACAATTACCCCCCCCCCCCTTCCCGCCCAGACCAATTTTCAGCTTTCAGCGCTGTCACGTTTTGAGTGACAATTGCGCGGCCATGCAACGCTATACCCAAGCAAAATTTTTATCATTTTTTCCCCACAAATAGAACTTTCTTTTGGTGGTATTTGATCACCTCTGGGGTTTTTATTTTTTGCGCTACATATTAAAAAAGATCAAAAATTTTGAAGAAAAACATTTTTCTTTGTTTCTGTCACAAAACATTTTCTCCATGACTGATGGGCACTGATGAGGCTACACTGAGGGGCACTGATGAGGCAGTACTGATTGGCACTGATGAGGTGGCACTGATGAGGTGGCACTAATGAGCACTGATGAGGCACATATATGCAGCACTGATAGGCGGTACAGATAAGCAGCACTGATGGGCACTGATCGGTGGCACTGATGGGCACTCATAGGCGGCACTGATGGGCACTCATAGGCGGCACTGATGGGCACTCATAGACAGCACTGATGGGCACTCATAGACAGCACTGATGGGCACTGATTGGTGTCACTGATAGGTGGCACTGGTGGGCACTGATAGGCAGCAATGATAGATGGCAATTTTTTTGAGGCATTCCCTGGTGGTCCTGGGTGGCATCCAAGATTGGCACCATCGATGTTGGGCATTGTGCCCCTTACCTGGTGGTCCCCCGGTGGGCTCCCTGGTGGTCAGGGTGGGCTTCCCTGGTTGTCTCCCTGGTAGTCCTGGGTGGGCTCTCCCTGGTGGTCCTGGGGGACTTCCTGGTGTCCTGGGTGGCGTTCCTAGGGGGATCCTAGGGGGGCTGCACTGATAAACACTCAGCACAGGCCCCCCTATCAGGAGAGCCGCCGATCGGCTCTCCTCTACTTGTGTCTGCAGACACGAGTAGAGGAAAAGCCGATAAATGGCTCTTCCTGTTTACACGGTGACCAGCCGTAATTTGGATTCCGATGGAAGCTCTTTACCGAGATCGGTAATGCGGTGGGTCAGACTGACGTGGGGCGCTAAATCGCGGGTTATCCTGAAAGACGTCATATGACATCCGGTCAGAATAACCGAACCACCGTATTATAGCAGAAAGTAAAAAATATTGTTTTTTTTTTTCAAAATTGTCGTTTTTTTTTATTTATAGTGCATAAAATAAAAACCGCAGAGGTGATCAAATACCACCAAAAGAAAGCTTTATTTGTGGGGAAAGAAAAGGACAGCAATTTTATTTGGGTACAACGCCGCGCGACCACGCAATTTTCAGTTAAAGTAATGCAGTGCCATATTGCAAAAAATGGCCTGGTCATTAAGGGGGTAAATCATTCCGGGGCTTTAAGTGGTTAAAGCAGTATTAAACCCAAAACCAATCCTAAATGTGGTGGTTGCATTTGTTTTCTTTTTTTAGGTTTTTCCCCTATATTTTCACCTGGTGATCTGGCCAGGTACACACCTCAGAGCAACCACACCCTGGATAAAGGAGCACAGGGGCACATTAATTTGGACAGCAGCAGTGTCTGTCTGGGGGGGGGGGGGTAGATGGACTCTCTAACTGCTACATTTACAGGAGAGCTTGTTCTGTTGAAGACTTACAAGCTGGATCATCAGGTGAATATAAAGGAAAGAAAGCCTAACAAAGAAAACAAATGCAGCCATCACATCTAAGAATTGGTGAGCTGCAATACAATAAATGTTTGCTTTCGGGTTTAAAACCACTTTAACATAGTGGGGCTTGGTTTTGTAGTATTCAGAGATAGTTGGGAACAATGTATTTATAAAGGGTCAGCATAGACAGAGAGCTCTCAAGATTTCCTGCAAATGCTTTAAATGGTTAAATTCATACTAAAGCCTTGTATTATTTCCTTTAAAAATAGCAAACCTGTCATACTTACCTGCTCTGTGCAATGGTTTTGCACAGAGCTGCCTGGCCCCTCCCTCCTGTCAAGTGCCTCCATAGAAGGCTGCCCGAGCCTCAGTTCTGTGTGTCCATTCAGACACAGAGCCACAGTTCAGCCCCGCCCCCTCTCTTTGCGCATCGGCACTGCTGCACACAGAAGGTTTTTATCTTAATGCATAGAATGTATAAAGTATAAAAAAAGATAAAAAAAAACTTCTGTCTTTAGAACCACTTTAAAAGCAGAACTACACTGCATCTGAGCACCACAAACCAAAAATTCTATTCAATTCATTTTTAATATTCAAAGCAAATTCACCCATCCAAACCCACTTTGAAAAACACCCCCAAGCATTTCTTGCCATGGTGATCATGAGTAAGAGCACATGATTCATGTAATATTTGATTCCTGGAATCCATCTATCCTTAGCTCAGGCATAAAGGCAGGAGGTTGCGCTTAGCTGAGAAAATCCTTCCCACACTCCTGAAGACACCTGGGATTTGTCAGGGCCTGGAAACCAGAAAGTAACTGAGGAAATGTAAAAAAAAGTTTAAACCAAGTAAAAATGATATGCTTCCCTATCTATCTTCTAAAGCAGTGGTCTCCACACTGCGGCCCTGGGGCCGGATGTTGCCCTTTGCTTGCTTGTATCCTGCCCTAGAGGCACTATTCCACCCACAACTGAAACTTATGATGGCAGACTATTCCTCCTACTGACACCATGGATGGGGTGCTCTTCCTCCCACCGATAACAATAGGGCATTATTTCTTCCACTAAAACAGTGGTTCTCAACTCCGGTCCTCAGAACCCACTAACAGGCCAGATTTTAAGTATTACCTTGGGGAAATGCAGACTAGAATACTGCAATCACTGAGCAGCAAACAACATCCCCTGTGATGTATTTCAGTTATCTTGCAAACCTGGCCTGTTAGTGGGTCCTGAGGACAGGGGTTGAGAACCACTGCTCTAAAACAAATGAAGGGGGATTGTTCCACTGATGCTGGGGCATTTTCTACTCCCACTGGCCGCAGTCCGGCCCCCAAAAAGCCTGAAGGACAATAAACTGACCCTGTGTTTAGAAAGTTTGGAGACCTTTGTTCTAAAGCTAGTAGTAGTATAAGGATTAAAAATAGTCATTGTTGAGAAAGCGTGAAGTTCCACTTTAACAGATCAAAAATCTTGGTTTTGGGTTTAAATAAGCTTTAACTATAAGGCCTCATCTTTAAAAATAAACAAAACGTCGGGCCCGACGTCAAGGAAAAAAAAATAATCGTTTTTGCGGTGTTATGCATCGGCGTTAGTGGGCGTCTGCGTCAATAGGCGTTTTAAAAAAAAATCATCCCTCTGCTATTTTTCAACCTAAAAACATTGGCATCAAAAAACACCTGAAAATGCCGGTACAATATTAGTTGGTGTTTTGCGGTGTTTTGCAGCGTCGGCGTCAAAAACCGCCAAAACGTTACAGCCTCAGAACGAGATGGCCGTAGGTTCTACTTTCAGCTCATTAACGCCGATGCCATCTGCAGCTCAAAAACGCCAACGTTTTTATGGGGCCATTGACTAACATGGAGAGCTGCAAAAAATGCCAGAAAACGCCAATGTCAAAAAACGTCCGTGTGTATGAGGCCTAAGAGTTGTTACTTCAAACCTTATGAGAAATAAATGGAGACTCCTAAATTTCCTTCCATAACCAGGCAATGGAGTAGGCTACACATGATGCCCAAAAATAGTGCACCTAATGGAAGAGATTGCCTGTTGACAAATGACTTGCGTTGCCTAATGCCCACTGCACTTTTCTTACATTATTGATTAAACCCATTCATTTTCTTAAGATTAGCTCTACTATGCTGTGTGTTCAGTGCTATTTGTTGTGCATAAACTCTAATGGTGAAAAATGTTTACTGTTGCTCAGTATGGGAAGAATATATGGAATTTTTAATATCTTGTGACAAGAGGGTGAACTTTAACTTCTGAATTATTCCTCCAGCGTAGAATTCAGTTAAATTAAATGAGATGAATGGACTGCGGCTTGTGGGGTGGCAGATTTATAGTCACGGCGCTCTCTCTGGCAGTTGTGTAGTTGCCTGTTTTTAGTGACAGGCTACATAAGTACAGTGCAATGAATAAATCACTGTTGTCAGTTCTAAAGCTGCTTCATATCTCCCTGAAAGCAACTGGGAAATCTAAATATAATGTGCCTGATAACAGTCTGGATCAAAAGATTTCCTTATTGTGTGCATAAATTTATACTGGCAGCTAATTTATTAAAAAAGAAAAAAAAGAAGACATTGAAAAGAAGCAAAATATGCAAACAATGGGTTGCAAATAACCTTGAAAATGAGTCTGGAGAATGGCAGCCTCATAAAGTTCCTTCATGGAATGAAGTTCATTAAAGTGGTTGTATAGCCCTTTTTGTAATTTTTACCTACAGGTAAGCCTATAATAAGGCAAGGTAAAATGTGAATATCTCCTAAACCTGTACGGTTTAGGACAGGGATATGCAATTAGCGAACCTCCAGCTGTTACAGAACTACAAGTCCCATGATGCATAGCAAGACTCTGACAGCCACAAGCATGACACACAGAGACAGAAGCATGATGGGACTTGTAGTTTGCAACAGCTGGAGGTCCACTAATTACTTATCCCTGGTTTAGGAGATACTCCCCTTGTAAGCAGCCGCTGACGTCACCGCGCATGCGCCATGATGTCCCGACGTAGGCCTGGCGTATAGCGCCGGACCTTGCTGGAAAGTTTGCCGGGAAAAAAAAGCTCCCATGACGTCAGCGCCTGCTTGCAGGGGGAATATCAACTAAACTGTATAGTGACTTCTTGCGGCTCCGGCCACACACAGCGCCGAAGCCGCAAACCTGGAAGGAAGCCCCGAGGGAAGATGTCAGCTCCCTTTGCGGGGACCGAGCTGCCCGGTCGTTCTGAGGTGTGTATTTCATAATGAGCTAGTATGCGGTACATACTAGCTCATTATGCCTTTGCCTTACAGTTTTTGTTTTTTGTATGAGAGTATACAACCGCTTTCAGGTTCCACTAGTCGAGTTTTCATACAATGAGGTAGATTTACTATAGGAGTAGAGACTGTTCACTTAGCAAAGTGAATGTCCACTGAACTTAGTAGTTAGAGTAAATCTCACTCATTAACTTAGATGTGGGAAAAATCCCTGTTTTTTTTTTAATTATTATTTCAATTGCACCATAGGTGTGCACAGCCTATTGCATTAGGCTATGCACATGTGTGTATGTGTATATATAATGACAGTGTCAGTAGGGCAGTGGACGGTGTCAGTAGTTTTTATATTTATTATTTATTTTTTATTATTGTTTACATTTTTTTTTAAATTTTACATTTTTTATGAGTTAGGGGGCTTTGGTGAAATATCAGGAGTCCAAACAGGGGGTATCTGTGCCACATAGGGTGATTAGGGTGTGCCCAGGCACACCTGGCCCACCCTGTGCGCACGCCTATGTCTTGCACTATATTGGGCACTCCAAGTTAACAGAGCTTTACCTTATTTGGTAAGCTTGGTTCATTCACTTTGCTAAGCGAACAGTTATGGATTTGTTCAAACTAATTCCATTCACTGCAGCTTTGTACTGTGAACACTGGATGGTGGCGCGATGATGCACCCCCAGGGGGTGAGTCCATGATGTCCTGGGTTCGCAGGAAGTGGATTGAATGTACCTTTAACTTTAACAATAAAATAATAGACTTTTTATTTGCTTGCTGTTCCGCACTTTATTTTTTTTATATTAATGCAGGGGTCGCCAAACTTTTTTAAAAAGGGCCAGTTTATTGTCCTTCAGACCTTAGGGAGGCCAGCCTATGGCCACCGGGAATAGAAAATGTCCCAACATCAGTTGGAGTAAACAATGCCCCATCTTTGGTGTCATTGGTAGGAATTGTGTCCCATCATTGGTATCATTGGGCACCGTAGTTGGTGTCATTGGCAGGAATTGTGCCCCATGGTTAGTGTTCTTAGGAGGAATTTTGCCCCATCATTGGTATCATTGGATCCCATCATTGGTAACATTACGAGGAATTGTTCCCTATTGTTGGTGTCAGTGAAATAAATAGTGCCCCAAGGGCCAGATAACAGCAAGCAAAGGGCCACATCCAGCCCCCCGGGCTGCAGTTTGGAGACCATTGTATTAATGGATAGAATGCAAAGATAAAAAAACCTTCTGCCTTTATAACCACTTTAATTTCATTTCACATTTGTAAATGTTCCCTGTAATGCCTATTTGTATATAAACAAATGTAATTAGTTTGCCCCGGTGAGCCAAGCCAGCAAGATTGATTCAGTCTCCATTGCCTCCGATGTTTCTGAACCAACCCCTGGGATATCCTCCAACAACTTTCTTTACTGATGTGGGAATTGGGACAATACCACTTTTATATTTGTTACCTTTCCCCATTCACATAGTAAATCTTGACAAAATATGTAAAAATTGCAGCTTACCTTTGTTATTCTTTTCTGGCTACC
>BLSH010173673.1:445154-456420 GCA_018402905.1 Glandirana rugosa | reverse complement strand
CAATGGCGTGTGGTGACCATTGAGTGATAGCATATAACACCACACGACGCGACCTCTTATGCACTGTGTTGTGTTTACGTTTCGTGTCCTTACTTCTTAACACTCACCCGGGATTTAACATGAAAAAGTGGATGGATGACAAGTAAAAACTAACCACGTACGTCTCCATTGAAGAGACGAGCGTCTATTTAAGATACACATATCCTTCCTACCCAAAATACATATAAAGTCCTTCGAAATGCAAAATAAAGTTACACAAGACTATAATGTCTGTGTATAGTACCCCTTTACACTGAATGTTGGTCTATGTCGGTAAATAGAAACACAGGAACTAATGTACGAGCCATTTGAAAGTTTACCGAGCATGTAATCAAGGACACAAAGATAAATGGCTGTATCTGGTTGTAAGTCACATTTCCCCATGATATGTGTCTGTAATATCAGAACACATTGAAATAAAACGTAAAGCTTCCTGAAATATACATAAAACCCATCCTTCCTATACACATAGAATTTATCTGCGAGCAGAGAAGTTACCTCTGCATGCACCAATCAAAAATGAACAGTAGGTAGGTGAAAAAGTACAATTTAGGGCCCACTCACAATTCTTCATTCCTGTGCTTTGCATTTGTGTTGTGTCACGTATTCTCCAGCGCAGCACACCACAATATACGATAGTGAGTTACCAGTGGTGTGCGGTAACATACGTGCGAAAGGAGTGCGTTGGGGTGCCATTGAAAATGAATGGCACAGCAACTACTAATGCATGCACCTTCCTTTAATGTGTATAGAGATAAATTTTTCCCTGGTCCCCCATCCCCCACTTCCTTGGTCCTATGGACATAGGTCAACACCTATACTTATCACTTTATTTATTTCCACAGAAGCTTCCCACATGGGTCAGCTTTCCTGGTCATATACACTTCCCTTTTCCTTGTCATTTTGGTCTTGGATGTGGTCCTTTTGGGGTTCATGTGTCCAACATAGCCCCCCATCTCAGCTCCCTTCAGGGGATACCCCCTAGTGGGGTCTGTCCGGATCATCATTGGCATCGCTCCTTGCGGCAAATATGGTAAACAGCATACTCATTTCCAAAAAAAAAATTTTTTATATTTTTTATTTATTTATTTATTTTTTTATATTTTTTATTTATTTATTTTTTTATTTTTTTTTTCTAATTTTCATATTTCTATCAATTACAGTTTGTTATACGTGCATGCTCCTGATGAGTGGATCATAGCTTCACGAAACGCGTAGAGCCGTTATATGCCGTATTAATTATTATCCAAGTTGTCCTATGCTGAAGAGATTGTATTGTACTGTATGGAACTTATTTTCATTATTTGTGAATCATGTATCTGTTTCCAGTCTATATGTCATTTTTAGTGGAGGCAATGTGCCCCACATATATTAGAGGCAATTGTAGCCCAATATATGCAATAAAAGATGTATGGAATGTCTATTACGCTACCTTAATGAAAATTGCCTCAATAAAAACGCATGTTTTTTCATAACCCGTGTGTCTCATTTAAAGTCCCATTACGTCAAAAAAAATTAAAAGTCAGCAGCTACACATACTGCAGCTGCTGACTTTTAATAATAGGACACTTACCTGTCCTGGAGTCCAGTGATGTCGGCACCCGCCGCCGATCTTCGGATCGGGGGTCGGGTGCAGCTGCATCTATTGCGGGTAAGGGAACCCGGCAGTGTAGCATCACAGCTTCATGCTGGGCACCCTACTGTGCATGCGCAAGGCTCTGCTGCGCTTTGCTATTGGCCAGGCGGCCAGTAGCAGAGCGAGGAGGGAGGAGGGAGCCGGGCTGCTGACGTCAGCGGCCGCGTCCACCGGCCAGAGCTCCCAGATGTGTGGAAAAGGACACCTGTCTAAAGACAGGTGTCCTCTTCCCCCTCCCCCCGAAAGGTCCCAAATGTGACACCCGAGGGGGGGGAGGAATCCAACCAGCGGAAGTTCCACTTTTGCGTGGAACTCCGCTTTAAAGTGATACTAACATCTAACTAATCATGTCATACTTACCTGCTCTATGTAATGGTTTTGCACAAAGCAGTGTGGATCCTCTTCTTCTCGGGTCCCCCGCTGATGCCCCTGGCCCCTCCTGTCAAGTGCCCCTACAGCAAGCAGTTTGCTATGGAGGCACCCAAGCCAAAGCTTTGTGTGTCCATTCAGACACGGACCGCGGTTTAGCCCCACCCCCTCTCTCTCCTCATTGGCTGACTGACTTTGATTGACAGCAGTGGGAGCCAATGGTGCCACTGCTGTGTCTCAGCCAATCAGGAGGGAGATTCGCTGGATCAAGAGGGGGCTCAGATAAGTATTAGGCTTCATGTACACTTAAACTACTTTGACCGCAGATGCGGGAAAATGCGGCAAAATTGTCACCCAGCGAATTGCAGTAAAATAGTGCAAACAGGATAGCGGTACCGCAACAGGCGTACCGCGATTTTGTTTGTGTGATTTTACCGCAAATCGTCAGGTGACAATCGTGGTAAAATCGCACAGTGATCGGGGTGCCATTGGAAGTGACAGGGATCACAAGAGCATCTCATGATTTGGGATCGCGGGCAGAATCAAGGGCATTCTGCCCAAGATCCAGGATGCCTAGATGTGAACGAACACATAGGCTTTATGGAGTGGAGTTTAGGAGCTTTGGCAAAACCTCAAGTTTAGGAGATGCCAGTGTACATGAGGCCTTAGAGTGGCTGCTGTACACTGAAGGTTTTTTATCTTCATGCATAGAAGATAAAAAACTTTCTGCCTTTACAACCACTTTAAAACAAAGCCCTCCAGCGGCACGTTGTCACCACTGAGAGGGCTTCCATCTTCCTCCAGTCTTCCTTTTGGCTTTGCGGACTCTGGCTGTGTGAGTGGCCGGAGCAACGATGATGTCACTCCTGTGCGCAGGAGCCCTCGGTAAAGGCATGGTGCTCTGATGCTCCGGCATGGTATGCCAGACCTTCAGAGTGCATGCATCAGTGTCATCACCGGTTGCATCCGGGGTGCACAGTTTAGGGGATATTAATTTAAACCTTACTATAGGCTTACCTGTAGATAAAAATCACAAAGTTGAATTTACTACCGCTTTAAAGTATTACTAAACCCACAACAGTAAAGTCAGTCTGTATATGCAGAAAAGCACGCTTGTTATACTCTCGGGAACCTAAGGAGTTAATCCTTTGCATTGTGTAAAAAGGCTGTTTGATCCTGTCTTCTTTGTTCTGCCCTTTTTCCACTGTCCCCATTCCATCTACTGACAAAACAGAGCCTCGGGGGCACTCTGCCCATACTCTATTTGGCGTGGGAGAGAGTTTTTTTTTCTTCTTGTTAGAGTGCATGTGATCAACACAGGGCCAATCAGCACTGTCCAGACAGTGGGTCAGGGGTCCTGCAGCCTCATAGGACAATTAGAGTAGAATGAAAACTCCTCCTACAAGATTTAACCGGACACTCAAAGAAGTAATAAGACTGTTATATACCGCTGATGAGTAAAGGTATTTAGCAGTTTATATTTACTAAAATAATTGCATTTCCATATTCTGTGTACTGTGGGAGACCAGATATAGTGAATGCAGGGTCCTGGGTTTAGTAACACTTTAAAGTTGAACTCAAGTAATACAGCTAAAAACACAGATGGGATAAATATAAAGGAGCTGTTTTACCTGTCAAAGGATTTACATTGCTGTCCATCCATTTCTGGAACTAACACTGCTTTTCCACACAGCCCAACCCTGTATGGCCTAGAGTTTATCTTAAAATTGTACTATGTCCTGTTTTTTATACTGGCTCTGACATCCGATGTCGGTCGCGATAACTAGTATTGTGAGTGCGCTCACTGTGTTCCCAGGAGGGCCAGGGAGCGGGTAGGGCGGACTCGAACTCTGCCGGCTACCCGCGATGGCTCCCCCGCAGTGAGAGAATGGAGGTCCGTGTAAGTAAACACAGATCTCTGACAGAGGGGGAAGGGCTGTGATCACTCCCCTCCCCCTGCCAGCCCAGCCCCCATACAGTTAGAACACGCTGAGGGAACATAGTTAACCCTAAGAGCGCCCCCTCAAGGTTAACCCCTTCTCTGGCAATGGCATTTACACAGTAATCAGTGCATTTTCATAGCACTGATCGCTGTATAAATGCCAATGGTCCCAAAAAAGTGTCAAAATGGTCCGACATGCCTGCCACAATATTGCAGTACCGCAAGAAATCACAGATCGCCGCCATTACTAGTAAAAAATAAAAAATAAATAAAAACCCCAGAAATTAATTCTCATGGTTCGTAAACGTGGAAATTTTTGTTCAAACCAATCAATACATGCCGATTGCAATTTTTTTTACCAAAAATATGAGGAAGAATATAAATCGGCCAAAACCGATGAAAAAAAAATGTTTTTATATTTTTTTTTGGATTTGTATTATAGCAAGAAGTAAGAAAATTTTTTTTTTTTTTTTTTGCAAAATTGTTGCTCTTTTTTTGTTTATAGCGGTGATCAGAAATGACGCAAAGGGGATCAAATACCACCAAAAGAAAGCTCTACGTGTGGGGAAAAAAAGGATGCAAATTTTGTTTGGGTACAGCGTCGCACGATCGCGCAATTGTCAATTAAAGCGACGCAGTGCCGAATCGCAAAAAGTGCTCTGGTCCTAAAGGGGGAAATCCTTCCGGGGCTGAAGTGGTTAAACACAGGTAACCCTGTGGTGTGCGACTACATACTTTATACTGCTTTTGCTGACCACTGTGCCCTGAGCCCACCCAGTTGAGCGGCAATAGCGAATTAATATTCACTATTGTCTTCCTGCTTCTCCTCCCGATCAATCAGGAAGTGGGTCTTAAGCCGAGACGAAAAGTGATTGTATTAGCCGGCTCCAGAGCCAATACGGTACCGGGGAAATCTGGGAGATGGCTGTTCTCATCTGAGCGATCTCTCTGCTCTGCATTGCTGGCAAGGGCCTAAGCGCATGAGTACCGCCCACTGGGGTGGGGGTCAGGTGATCTGTTTGCCCCCCCGGCTGGAGCACCAGCCGCCACTGTGCAAACTTATTGCAGATCAGCGAATTAGAAAGAAGTTAATGGATCATCCTGAGAGCCAGGGAACTAGCATTTTCAGATGGATGTAAACAATAGCAGCCCCTGTATTTCTCTAAGGCCAAGTCTACTTTAAATGAAGCTTTTTATTTTATTGAAGCAATATTAAGTAATAAAGAGCAAGTGAAATTTTCCAGAAATAAAGAAAACAACATCTAACCCTCCTACCATTCAGCCAGGTAATCTTCAAGAAAGCATTTGATAATTTTGAAGAAAAAGTGCACAAGATGTTTTTCGTTGTGCACTCTTTAGTACTTTAATGATTTTTTTAACTGGATATAAAGGTGGAAATATATATTTGCTGGTTACTTGGCTGCACGGCGGGCGGACTCTTTGAAGAATGTTCTCACCAGTATTGTATTGCAGGGCAGAAGCCAATTTTTATCACAGTAGAAAGCATGAGCACATTAGAAAATGATCGCGTTTTTACAGTCATGTTGTTTATTTTTCTAGTGTTAAAGTTACCAAATTGTACAGTAAGAAGGCTTTTGGATGTCAGATGTCTGAGAATAGCTGCAGCCTGGGCAAAAGTAATAATGTAATAAAATGCAGTATTTTTTCAGTCCTTGTCTCGGTCAATTTGTTGTTTGTCCAGGACCCCCGAAGATATGTTTCTACCTAAGGTAGAACAAAAGATTATCTCTAACAAGCTTGAAGCATGTTTTTCTAATGCCCATATGTAGCTTTCACAAAAAATACTTACATTCAGGGTTCTGAGAATAATCACACTTTTTCGGTGGCCAGCAAATTATTTCCAGTGGCAGTAGAAAAGTCTGTGGCCAATCAGGAGGACTCAGAGAAGGGTACTGCTGTCTGTGTGACAGCAGAAGTCTTTTTGCAGTGGTCCAGCTAGGGTAGGAGGAGAAGGGATGGCTTTCCGTTTGCTCAGAACTGGGTCCAGGACCGAACCTGGAAGACGACTGTCATTCCTTGTTCAATGAGTTGGGGTTGGGGGATTCCCCTCCCTACAGCTGACGATATATAGGGGTGGGGATGCTCGTGACATCATTGACCACATGGCCATATTAGGTTAATGCTGTCACGATGCCGGAACGGGTTGTACACATGACACATACGTGGCAAAAAATGTCCCTCCTGTCACGTTCGCGATCAGTACCACTGCTGAACGCAACCGGTTCATGTGAATAGGGCCAAGCCGCAGCCATTCTGCAACCTTGTACCATACACATAACCAATATTTGACCATAGGACTTTAAATGAAGCATAATACAAAAGTCATAAAATATCAATTTATTGTACAAGAATTGGACACATGAATGTATAAAGTACACATAAAAAATGTTTGGCATAGCAAGCCAATGGGTTACGCGTAACAATATATAATGTACATCAAGCTGGTATATTTTCAAGCACATGCTTTACATAACCAAGATGATTGCAATATGAGAGAGGAATGCATCTTGTAACTTGGCACATTTCGTGAACACTTTAATTTCTTCAGGAGTAGATGCCCTTCAACAACAGAACCCTATACTAAGTAACAAATACATAAACTATATGTAGCAGTACCCCTGTAAGGTGCTGATAGTTGTGGTCCGTCTGTCACCCTGCCCAGCAAGCACACAATTTCCTCAGTTACTCGGTAAACAGAAACAGTCCGTGCACTTTGTTTTCTATATTTATTGGGGGACTTGGATGGGGTTAGGGTAGGTATGGGATGCCCACTTGATTGAAGAAAAATGGAATCTTGGGACTGAAACTTTATACACTCCCTGTATATAAACCTTCTCACTTACAGCTCCAGCACATCCCTTAGTTACAGTTCCTTGAGGACTAGCTAGCATTGAATTGAGGTCTGACAATGGCTCAGCCAGGCCTAAGCAGATGCCCTTTGCAGGCAGAGACCGCAGGCCCCTTTGGTGTAGCTAGCTGTCTAACGTGGCTACTGATCCCAGTATTACATCTTCAGGCCCTGCCAGCCCTCATGGCTGCAGCTGCTTCTCTCCTGTGCCACCACAGTCCACACCACTGGTTCTGCACCCATCCCAGACTGCATGCTCCCAGTCCTCTCAGGCATGCCTCCCCAGTCCTTCCTGACTGTATGTCACTCACCAGCCCTCTTGGCTGTGACCTGTTGTTCCTCCTGTTGACTTTCCTGGCAGTGTTCTCCTGCTGTCCTCTCCTTGCTCCTGTGCCACCTGTCCAGGACACCTCCGTGTGTCTTAAGAGGGTCCTGTCCGCACTCAAGCCCAGGCCCAAGGTCACCCCCCCCAGACTGGGAAGCTCCTTCAAAGGCCACAACACCCTAACACTCCATCTCCAGCTTCCACCCGAACAACTCCTCCCTGACCCTGAGTATTTGAGGGGGACTGCCCCTGCCAAGCCAAGTTGGGGATTCGTCAGGGCCCTCAGAATACTCCAGGCAGCTCCACCTCTCCTCTCATCTCCTCCTTTCTTTCCAGAAGACTCTAGCATGTTCTGGTAACAAGTGGGGGATCTCAGTAATGCTGCCTGTGAGTCACCAAGCTCTCCCTGGTATTCTGCCAACCCAGGAATCAAAATAGAGACGGCTTGGCTGCCAGCCAAGCCTGCAAGACTTTCCCTGCACTGACAAAAACCCTGCCTCACTCCTAATACTACTAGAGGGTGCTACATATCTTAAAGCACTCCCTAGAAAGGCAGGGGGTACCATCACCCTACCTATTGATGTTCTAAAAGGGGACTTACAAACCAGCTTGAAACTTGATATAACATAGAATCCCCAATAGTGACTGCCCAATGGTAGGTGCTCAGTGTCTGATACAGGAGTAGTGGAAAGGGACCAAGACATCTGATGGGAAAAACCAATGAGCTGGCACAAGAGAAATCATGGCTGTTATAAAAAATACCAAAATACCAAAAAGCAACCTAAAAAAGGGGGAGGAAAGAGCAAAAAGAAATTAAAAGAGTATTAAGTACCTCCAGGTACTATTAACATAGACAAGGGAATTATCTCAGTGTGTTACACATGAGGTTAATATATATGCTAAGGGGGTACTATACTAAATGTGTGTTATAAATGAAAACTGAAGACATGAAAAATGTGCAGTAGCAGGGGAGACAAAGTCTGAAACCCCAATGTTGGTACTGATTGAACACAAAATTAGATCCATGTATGTGTGAAACAGAAAATTACCAAGTGTTTGCAAAGGTGAGAGATCCAGGCACTCCTGCCAGACAGCATAGCAAAGTCTGAAACTTCTTCAGCAGCTACTCCACTATATCAGGACCAAAGCACACCCCCAGCTTGCTCATTTAAATAAAACAGGCTGATAAACTCATCCCTTGACTCCCCCTCTTGTCTCTGTGTTTGCTCCAGCACATGTGCACTACAGCAGAGCTTGATTGGCCCAAAGTGCTACTCCTTCCTTTACTCATCTGAGTGCTGCTGCACTGGGGATTATAGGAGCTTGATATCAAAACAGTTACAAGTTCTACTGCATTGTTTTAAAATGTTTTTTAAAGAATATATAACTGAGATAGGAGATTGAATGTAAACACAAATTTTTACAATATAATTATTTAATACATTTTTAATGTTTAACCTTCCAAAATGTTAGTGAAATTGTTTGCAAAAAGTCTGCTAATAGTCATATATAAGCATTTGGCACATTGAGGATATTAAAGAAACAGCTGTCCTACACTTGCTATTGAAGACAATCTTTGTCTGAGATCACGTGTTCCACAAAATGGCTTTAGATCAAAGCAGAAGGGGCTCTCGGGGGGGAGATACTGGTTCCTCATTAGAATGAAAGGTAACTCGACATATAATACAGCTGCCACTCCACAAAACCAATGTAGCCGGCATGCCGTTTCCTAGATTCATATGAGGCATAATGAAAATAATAGACAGGGCCTTGCTAAAGGCTTATTAACGAGGTTGTGCTGTGTATTAATTCAGTAGTGGCTAATCAAACAGTAACAGCTTCCAGCTGTGAGAATTCTAGTCTGTTATAAACCAAAGCTGGAGAAGCCTTGGAAAGGCTCGAAAACCCTGAGGATGAGGTCATTCGCTTGCTGTTGACTCACAGTCATCCATGATGCCAGCTGCTAACACACCAGTTCCAGCTTAATTAACTAGTTCAAATTCATTTTCTGTGCTTTTTTTCTGTGCGCTTAAAGGAAGTAAGCAGTTTAAAGCATGAAAAATGATTAGCTGTGCCTTGTAAAATCCTACAGCTTTTGGCTTCGAGTTATCCAAGGTTTTTGCTTCATTCTGGAAACTCATATTGCAAATTTACCTAATATAAAATTGGAAGGTTTAGCACTAATGTAAAAGTAAGTCTTGTGAATTTTGCTATGCTATTATTCTTCTCTAATGTCATTTGCAAGCTTAAGGCAAATGGAAATTTGCATTCAAACTGAGGTGGGAAGGGATACAGTCTACCTGCTCTCTGCTATTTGCCATGCAATTTACCTATTGCTACTAGGGATGGGCTCAGGTGTGTTTGGATCCTAGTCCCAACCCACCTGAGCAATCCAGCCAGGAAGTGGTCACTGCACACCGCCAATCATAGGCGGCGAGGCATTTCCCGGCCAGCAGCTGCAGTACAGTGCAGTGACGGCTTCATGGTGGGATTGCTCAAGTGTGTTGGGACTATAATCTGAACATGCCTGAGCCCATCCCTAATTGCTACATCTAGTTGCCCTGCCAGATAGATCACTGTAAGTTTTGAGTTTATGAGCATTGCTCTTTTCCTGAGCTCATACTTTTCTTTAGCTTCTCCTGGACTGCACAGTGGAGCAAGAGAGGGAGAAGTTGCACAATACAGAATCATGTAACAAGAGCTGCAGCTCTACCCAGAAACCCTGTAATGTTAAAGTGGAAGGTCAGTCAAAATCGAGCTATGGGTAAACCCATACCTCCCAATTTTACAATCTGAGAATGAGGGACACTGGAGACACTAGCTAGCGATGTGCATAGCGCACCGTGCCAAAAAGTGGGCATGTTGGATTAAATTAAATATTGGGCATGGCCTAATATATTCTGATTAGAAACAATGAAGAAACCTGAGATTTAGCCAAAATTAAGTTTACTGACTTCTCTCTTCCATAGAGATCCCCCACCCCAGTCCCTCTCACAAACTGCCCCCCTTCCCACCAGTAAATATTGCCCCCTATGTGTAAACAATCAGCCCATACACTTTACCCCATGCATACATTGGGGGTTAAGGGTGATAGGAGGGAGGCAGGGTGGAATTGTGACCTGTCACCCCTCTCTCATTCCTGCAGAACATCACTCCTTTCATCCCTCTCCCATAACTGCAGAACATCACTCCTGTCATCCCTCTCCTATAACTGCAGAACATCTCTCCTGTCATCCCTCTCCCATAACTGCAGAACATCACTCCTGTCACCCTCTCCAATCCTACTGAAAATCACTCCTGCCCCCCCCTCTCCCAGCCCTGCAGAGCATCACTCCTGTCACTCTACTCCAAGCCCTGCAGAACATCACTCCTGTCACTCCTCTCCTATTCCTGCAGAACATCACATCTCTCACCCCTCTCCCAGCCCTGCAGAACATCACACTTGTCACCCCTCCCCCAGCCCTGAAGAACATGACACCTATCACCTAGGGTTGCCACATCATTCCTTAAATCCAGGACACATATGAATTACACAGGTTCTGGGGCTAATTTAATGCAGATGAGGCACCAAGTGAGTTTAATTACCACCTTAACCACTTGCCGACCGCCGATCGGCGACTGACGGCGGCAAAGTGGCTCGTTCCCGCAAATCGCCGTCATACGACGGCGGCTGCGGGAACGTGTATAGTGAGCGCGCGCGCGCCGCCGGAGGCGCGCCCGCGCGCTCACTGTGTCCAGGGGGGCCAGGGAGCGGGTGCGGCGGCTTCGATTGCCGCCGGCCACCCGCGATGCCCCCCCCGGAGCGAATGAGCGGAGGTCCGTGTATGTAAACACGGACCTCCGCTCTGTGTGAGGGGGAAGGGCTGTGATCACAGCCTTCCTTTACGTGAAGGCTGTGATAACTTCCCTTCCCCTGTTAGGGCATCCCCCATACAGTTAGAACACGCCCAGGGAACATAGTTAACCCTTAGCGCGCCCCCTGCAGGTTAACCCCTTCACTGCCAATGACATTTACACAGTAATCAGTGCATTTTTATAGCACTGATCGCTGTATAAATGGCAATGGTCCCAAAAAAGTGTCAAAAT
>BLSH010173673.1:416847-441335 GCA_018402905.1 Glandirana rugosa | reverse complement strand
ATCCTCCCCAGTTTTTCTTCCTGCGCCGGACTGCGGGGGTAGGATTTTTAAGTGGTCGGCGGTGACGAAACTTCTTACTTCTAAGTCTTTGTCCCTCGCTATCCGGGGTCACATTACATAACATTTTTCAACCTTACGCGAGGAGAACAAAGCAATGTCCCCTGTCTGTTGGATGTTCGTTCTTGATTGATAGAGACGTGAAGTTACCTGAAAATGGTAAACCTCAAAAAGCCGTGATCCAACATGGATATGTGACACACGTCTTAATAATCCGTTTACTCATAAAACTGGTGTAGTAGGAGAAGTAGTAGGCTTTCGAGCCTATACAGCTTGGAGTAAGACAACATGCATAAAGAGGATGATGTGGTCAAAATACTCATTTGCCTAATAATTCTGCACACAGTGTATAGGTACAACCTAGTGCCGAAAAACTCCAAATGGTAAAAGTCCATTGAAGTGCAGAGATAGTTAGTTCTTGCTTGTAGGTTGTCTGTCCCCTGTAACGAAACAAGAGGAGCGCATTCCAACTTTTTACAATACATTACACTGGGGCCTATCGCTCCCTGTTTCTGAATCTTCATTCTTCAAAGCAGTGGCGGCTGGTGAATTTTTAGGATGGGGGCGTCAGGCCGCGTCCTTCTTTTTGACCCCTCCTACTTATCATAAGCCCCACCCCTTATAGAATCCACCCACTCCGTCCCCTGTATTCCACATATTGTGTCAGGAGTATACAGCTTGGCATTACGGGACACAGTATACAGCTCAGCATCACAGGACACAGTATACAGCTCAGCATCACAGGACACAGTATACAGCTCAGCATCACAGGACACAATATACAGCTCCAGCATCACAGGACACAGTATACAGCTCAGCATCACAGGACACAGTATACAGCTCAGTATCACAGGACACAGTATACAGCTCAGTATCACAGGACACAGTATACAGCTCAGCATCACAGGATACAGTATACAGCTTAGCATCACAGGACACAGTATACAGCTCAGCATCACAGGTGGGGTATATTGCAGCCAGTAACACAGTATACAGCTCAGCATCACAGGTGGGGTATACTCAGCCAGTACACAGTATACAGCTCAGCATCACAGGTGGGGGCATATTCAGCCGGTACACAGTATACAGCTCAGCATCACAGGTGGGGTATATTCAGCCAGTACACAGTATACAGCTCAGCATCATAGGTGGGGTATATTCAGCCAGGAGGACACAGTATACAGCTCAGCATCACAGGTGGGGTATATTCAGCCAGTACACAGTATATAGCCAGTACCAGGTAGAGGTATATAATGCCAGTGCACAGTATATAGCCAGAACACAGGTAGGGGTATATTCAGCCTGTACACAGTATATAGCCAGTACCCAGGTAGGGGTATATTCAGCCAGTACACAGTATATAGCCAGTACCCAGGTAGGGGTATATTCAGCCAGTACACAGTATATAGCCAGTACCCAGGTAGGGCTATATTCATCCAGTGCAGCCAGTACACAGTATAAAGCCAATACACATGTAGGGGTATATTCAGCTAGTACACAGTAGTACATACTGGTCCGGGAGTCAGGCCGCTCTCTCTGACATGGGAATAACACTCTCCCAGTCCAAGCACCAGCACATCCAGGCTGAGCCAGTGACTGAGGCCAGAGTCAATCAGTGTATCTATGTGTGCTGTGGTGGTATAGATACCCTTTAAAGGCCGACCAATGGGCTTTTGGACTTGCTGTCTAAAGACAGCAAGTCTCCCAAAAAAGCAGGGACAGCGGGTTTTTTTTTTCTTTTTTTTTTCAGACATACCAGCGGGGCGGGGGGAGCGCACTAGCACTCTCTATGGAGGAGCCACCACTGCTCGAAACCAAAGTGGCTGAAGGCTATTTAACATGTTACTAAACCCAGGACCCCACATTGACTATATCTGGTCTCCCACAGTACACAGAACATGTTAATGCAGTTATTTAGTAGCTATAAACTACTAAATACCTTTTCTCACCTCCTGTATATAGCAGTCTTGTGACTTCTATCAGTGTCTGGTTAAAGCTTGTAGGAGAAGTTTTCATTCTGTCCTATGAGGTTGCATGACCCCTGACCCTCTGTCTGGACAGTGCTGATTGGCCCTGTGCTGATCACATGCACCCTCCCAAGAAAAAAAAAACTCTCTCTAGCAATACACACGGGTTTTGTAACACTTTCAATGGAAAACATATTGTCAGCACAACTTACTTTACCCTGTTCTTGCAGCGCAGTGTGTTTCCAAACACACCACCAAAATATTCTAGCAGCAAAGTCTTCAGATTTTAGAAGGGATCTCCTTTGGCACACTCAGGTATGCATAACCAAAGCGTGCTGACACTGATAAATTTGGTCTGGGCATCTAGGCACCAATGACCTCTGGTAATAGAAATGTTAAGCTTGATTTGTTCAGAAAGATTGAATTAACAGATACTTTTCTTATTTTATGACACCCTTACTAAACTGAAAAGAAATAAAGATGGGTGGGTTAGAGACAGCTGCGTTATACTTTTTCGAGGAAAAGCTAGTGATGAATGTGGTCTTCTCATTAGAGAAGGATCTGTATTTTATTATATCCCTTAATGTAACATTACTGCATTGCTGTATGACTTTCACAAACACAGGGAGTCCCAGCTATACTGCTAATGTGCTTTTAAGCAGTCCTAGCAGGTAATCAATCTAGATCAGGTGTTTTATTTAGTTCTACGTCAAGATCATTCTCCAACGCTTCCTGTGCTGGAAAAATGAAATTTCATATGGACTTTCTTTTTTAATTACAAGCATTCCAAAAATGATCTGAAACTGGACTGACTAGCATATTCCATCAATAAAAAAAACTAAGTATAAATAATCCATTGCTTCTTTAAAAAGGTAAATCATTACTACAGCGTATAGCTCTGACTGCTTCTTTTATAATCATCTACACATTCTCTTCTATTATTTAAATAATTATTTGCTACAATACTTTATTAAAACTATGAATGTACCCTTAAAAACAACGAAATAAATAAATACATATATATATATATATATATATATATATATATATATATATTGTGACAGTACGCAAGGCGAAGTGGTAGACGGACGCTACCTGTCACATTGTATGCGTATATATATATATATATATATATATATGGACTGGATTAAACGGAGTGCTTTCCAGATCTTACCAGCCACCATGGCAGGGCTGGTTCCAGTCCGGAGTTTGTGGTCCACTGGAGTCCACAATAGGTGGCTTAAATAATCAGGATCTCACTTGAGTTCTGACCTGGAACTCAGAGAGGGATCTGAGAGAGTTCTGTGTCTGTTTGGACTTTAAAAGACAAGGTTTGCATTGTGGCTTATGTTTTGTGGTTGTGGGGGGCCAGCCCCACACTGTATAGTGAGAAAACTATAATGTTTAGTTTAGCGCCAAAGGGCAAGGATTTATTTTCTGTTTCATTTATTTTTTAATATGCAAATCTTTTACCAAGAAACCTGGCAAGCCGCCAGATTTTAAGAAAGTTGCCTGCACGCTGACTATTTTCCTCAGGAAAGTTGATCCCCACAAGCTAATCTTCCACACGGGTGGAGTTCAGCCAGCATCTTTCTCAGATGGAGGAAATATTGAAGACCCTGTTACAAACCAGTCACTGCACTACTTGACTCTGGTAGCGTGGTAATGTTGGTAAAACGCAATTGTGTAAATCTTGCAAGGTTACACCCTAGCACTGTCGGGATCATTTGCATCCACGGGGACACTCGTGACTACCAGATGGCGGTGGTTGAGATTGACACTCCTTGGGGCATTGTGACTCATTCAGTGGGGGTAGTACCTTCACTGCTATATGACCTAGTGGACAGGGATTTTCCCCATCTTTGGAGCTTATGGGAAGGCCCAGGGAGTCTGGAGGATAGAGCTCCCCCTACTGTGGAAGCACGGGAACTCTCGCCCGACCCTTTTTGCCAAATGGAAAGGGAGACTGGTGGCAGGACTGAGGAAGGAGGAGACCCTCTTCCTTTTCCTGTACTGGCTGGGGGCTAATGACCCAGAAAATGTCTCTGACCCTGACTGTGAGCCGGAACAGAATGTCGTACCCAACTTAGAGGTCCGGAGAGAGAACTTCTGTACAGAGCAACTACGGGATGTCACTCTCCTTAGAACCAGAGAAAATGTGAAGTTGATGGATGGGGAACCTGTGGACCCTAATTGGGGGGTGTCTTGTTGTATCAGGTGGTGAAACAAGGGGAGGATGAGGTGGAACAGCTAGTGGTTCCCAAACCCTTTCGCAGGCTGGTGCTAGGTCTAGCCCATGGACATGTAATGGGGGGACATCTGGTTATGGATAAGGGGGAGAATAACCCACAGATTCTTCTGGCCCGGTTTGCATGCAGATAGAGAGTATTGTGAATCCTGCCCTGAGTGTCAACTCTCTGCGCCCTCACCCCATTTTAATAGTCCACTTGTTCCACTGCCCATAATTAAAATGTCTTTCAAAAGAATTGGCATGGATATCGTGGAACCCATAGTAAAGTCTGCCACCAGCAGACACCAGCACATCCTGGTAATACTAGATCACGCGACCCGCTATCCGGAAGCCATACCCTTGCAGAACACCTCCACTAAGACTGTCGCTAGGGAGTTGGTCCAGGTGTTCAGCCAGGTGGGTATCCCTAAAGAGGTCTTAACGAATCAGGGCACCCCGTTTATGTCCCGTGTAACCAAGTATTTGTGCAGGTTGTATAAAATCTCCCATCTCCATATCTCAGTCTACCACCCCCAAACGGATGGACTTGTGGAGAGCTTTAATAAAAACCTCAAAAGCATATTAAAAAAGGTAGTGGATAAAAATGGGAGGGATTGGGATATGTTGCTCCGTACTTCATGTTTGCCATACAAACTCTTGTATGGTAGACATCCCAGGGGCTGCTACATGTCGCAAAATAGATGTGGGAAGGAGAGGCCACCCCATATAGGAGCATCATCGAGCATATCTCCTTGATGCAGGATCAAATCGCAGCAGTCCTGCCCCTGGTGCGAGAACATATGGAGCAAGCCCAGGAGGCCCAGAGAAGGGTTTATAATCACGGTGCCATGACTTTCAACCCTGGAGACAGAGTGCTGGTGCTAGTCCCCACGGTTGAAAGTAAATTCCTAGCAAAGTGGCAGGGTCCCTTTGAGATTAGGGAAAGAGTAGGGGAAGTGAACTACAAAGTTTACCAGCCAGGGAAAAGGAAACCCGAGCAAATTTACCCTGTGAATCTCTTAAAACCATGGAAAGACAGAGAGACTTTATTGGCAGTGCCCACTCCTCAAGAAGTCAGGCTATCCATGACTTTGGATGTTCCCATAACTTGTCACTGACGCAACAAGATGACGTTAAGGAATTTATCAGTAAAAATAGAGATGTTTTCTCTCCCCTACCCAGACCTAACTAAGGGCTACTGGCAGATCCCCTTAACGGAGTCAGCAAAGGAAAATAATGGCCCTTTCTACCCCCAAGGGATCCTTCCAGTACAAGCGAATGCCATTTGGTCTGCATGGGGCCCCTGCATCCTTCCAGAGAATGATGGATAAAACTTTGAGGCCACATGGCCCCTATGCAGCCGTCTATTTGGATGATGTGGTCATCCACAATCCAGATTGGGAATCGCATATGCCCCGAGTACAAGCAGTCATAGATTCTCTTAGGGTAGCAGGTTTAACAGCCAACCCAAAACAGTGTGCCATAGGTCTGGAGGAGGCCATATACTTTGGGTATGTTATTTGTCAGGAACTGATCAAGTCTCAGACCAATAAGAAATAATAAGAATAAAATTTAGAACAATAATATGGCTCTCTATGCGGCTGGAAGAAACTTTGCCTATACAACTTGGAGATGATTTTAGAACAATAATCTGTCCCTCTAAGCAACAGCTGGAACCCTACCCTATAGAACTTGGAGATGATTTTAGAACAATAATCTATCCCTTAACGCAACAGCTGGAACCTTTCCCTATAGAACTTGGAGATGATTTTAGAACAATAATCTTTCCCTTAAAGCAACAGACTCTACCTAGTCCAGTCAGATCGTTCTGTGCAGCAGGATGAGGTCTGCAATCTGTTCCTCAAAGCAGCAGTATTAGTATCTCTCCCTAGTCCACAATCAGATCATTCAGTAATGCAGGATGAGATGTTCTATAATATCTGCAATCTGTCCCTCACAGAGCCAGCAGCATCCTCTCCCTAAACTATCCTGAGAGCATATGACATGCAGCACAGTGACTCCAGCCCCATATAGAGACTGGGTCACATGATGCACTGGCCAATCACAGCCATGCCATTAGTAGGCATGGCTGTGATGGCTTCTAAGAGCAAATCAGTAAAACACTTGTTGATTGGCTGCCCTTGGAAGCTATTCAACACATGGAATCAAATACCAGAACCCTGAACCCAAACTTTTTTTGAAAAGACCGGGTTCGGGTCCCGGACACCCCAAAGTTCGGTACGGACCCGAACTTTACAGTCCGGGTTCGCTCAACTGTACTTATGACTGTTACTGAAAAGAAGGGTGGCTATATTGGTCACTGATTTTTTTTATTATTTGAAATATCAGAGATGTTTATTTGTAAATTTTGAGTTGTTTATTATTGTCACTTTAGCAGACGAAAATAAATAAGTGGGATGGAATTTTTTTGTTTATCATTTAGAACCGTGCATAACTTTTATGCAATTAAATGAAAAACAAAAAAATTTCCATCCCACTTGTTTATTTATTTTTTTGTCGCTGTATGGGGCGGCTTCAAAGTCAGACAAGAATCGGGCGACTTTGAAGCCGCCCATGTGTGAACTGGCACTAAGGCCTCATACACATGGACGTTTTTTGACGTCAGCGTTTTTTGCAGCTCTCCATGTTAGTCAATGGGCCCATAAAAACGCCAATGTTTTTGAGCTGTAGATGGCATCGGCGTTAGTGAGCTGAAACTAGAACCCGCGGCCAGCGCGTTCTGAGGCTGTAACGTTTTGGCATTTTTTGACGCCGCCGCCGCAAAACGCCAACTAATGCCAAAACAAACGCCAACTAATATTGTACCGGCGTTAACCGGCATTTTTTGACGCCAACGTTTTTAGGTCAAAAAATAGCAGAGGGATGATTTTTTAAAAAAAACGCCTATTGACGCCGACGCTCACTAACGCCGATGCATAACGCCGAAAAACACAGTTTTTTTTCCTTGACGTCGGGCACGACTTTTTGTTTATTTTTAAAGAAACGTCCGTGTGTATGAGGCCTAATAGTTGCCCAATAATTGTGCACACATAGATATTCTCCTAAGAAAGCCAAAACCTCACTTTTACTTTCTTAAATATTCAGGTTTAATGTTTATTAACATTTTGGATCAATCAAGAGCACTGTACTTGTTCAATAACTAAATGAATCCTCAAAAATACAACTTGCCTAATAATGGTGCACATATATATATGATTTATTTATGTATTTATTTTTAAAGAATTTGAGGGTTACAGCCTCTGATTTTCAGATTTTTATTCCTGCCTGTGTCCCCATTATGCTTTTGGTTGAATTCTGTTTCAATTAGTTTATATTAGTCTTCATTTTTTATGTTTACCACTGTTAAAATTTACAGTGATAGTCTATTTGTTTCTTTTTATGTATGCCATTTTTGGCCTCCTACTGAAGTTGAAATTTTGGAAATAACTGACCTGGAATGTAGGTGGAGTCACAATGAAGAAATTCAGTAGGTGGAGTCACAATGAAGTCTTTACTGCTGATTTGGATACTTGTTTTGGACAGGTGATATAGATGTGGTTGAAAAGGTTATTATTTTTTATTAAAATAACAAACATGTTATACTTACCTGCTCTGTGCAATTGTTTTACACAGGGAGGGCCTGAACCTCTCCTTGTGGGGTTTCTCATTGGTGCTGTCTGCTCCTCCTCTTCTGTGTCTGGCCTAGCGGCGGCCCATCCATATGGTGCACAGGGGCACCGCCTCCCTAATCAATGCATCCGGTCCCTAATCTACATGCAGGACACCGGACGCATGGATTCCAAAAGGTTTTTTTTTTTTTTTTTTAGAAGCACATTATTAGAGCCTGAGGCTCTAATTGGCTTCAAAAAAGAGTGGGCTTGGGGCACAGAGCACTGCACCCTAAGCCCACCCAGTTGTGTTAATATTCGCTATTGTCGTCCTGATTCTCCTCCCTGCCAATCAGGAAGCGTGTCCTGAGATGCGATTGAGTCGAGAGGAGAAGCACTTGTATTGGAGGAGAAGAGGTAAAGGAGGAGGAGACACAAGGGAAGCCGCCGTGAAGCCGAGGAGGAGGAGACCCCGGATGAAGCCACCGCCCAGAGGAAGCGTTGCCCACAATCTAGATGGGGTAAGTGTGGGGCTGGTGACCAACTGATCAAACACCGGGGGGTGCAGGTGATTCATCCGATTGATCCGTTGATCTCCGCTGATCCGGCGGATGATAGGTCCGTCTCCGCTCACTGTGCAGAGGCGGATCTGTCAGAGCCCCGCTGTCCTCTATGGGGAGATCGGATGAAAACATATCCAGCTGTCCGTTGTCATGCGATTCCATCTGATCCACCAGATATAGGGTTTCCATCCGTCTAGATTTAGCGGAGCGGATCGGATTGGATAGCGGCAGATGTCAGCGGGCATGTCACCGCTGACATCCGTCAATCCATAAAGGTGATAACAAGGAAAAACAGTCATATGTGGAGCCAGGGGTTATCTTCATTTTTTATTTAATGCTTGTTTTTCTTTTTTTTCATAAAAATTATATTAACATCAATGTTTAAAAATGACCAAATGACAATGATTAAAAAACACTATATACAAATGTGTACATCATGCAGAACCATCATGCATCCCCAAGTCTTAACCAAAGCAGTATCAGCAAAATATAAATAATTATAACAGGAAATTTTGGATTTTTAATTCTTTAAAATTGGTGTGTTTTCATTTTAGACAATTTGTACAGATCATGTAAGTAACAAAAAAGCGATCACCTTATTGTCTTGGTCCTGAACAAGTGAATCAAATCCATGAAACGCATTGACCCCTGTATTTGCAGTGAAACAAGAAAGAGTATTAAAGTGTTTGTTACCCTAAAAAAAACAGATCTTGTTCCCTTAAAGCAGGAATAGCAGCATAGTGTTTGTGCTGTGCCCCTTCTATCACCTTAAAAACATGGCTGATCCTGCCTGGCTATACACTACCCCCTGTAAAATGACCACGGTTTATCATGGTTGCTAAGCCCTTACACCGTGGTCAGTTTATGCTCTGTCCTTCTCTGTCCTCCTCTCCCCCCTTCCCTGCCTGCCTGATCTGTATGAGTACCCGGCCCGTCCCCTCCCTTCCTGCTGCTATTATAGCTAAAATAAAAACATCTCACCCCCTTTGTAACATAATGTTATGTGCCCCTGTGCTTGTGTTATATAAAAAAGCTGCTGATCTGTACCTATATCAGAGCATCTCCCGGGGGCTCACGTGAATCCTCAATTCTCTCTCCTCCCCGGCTGACGTCAGCAGTGCTCAGCCCCACAGTAGCTGTCAGCCTGGGAGTGGAGAGAGGCGAGGAGTCACGTGAGCACCAGGAGATGTTCTAATATAGGTACAGATTGGTAACTTTTTTATATAACATAGGCACAGGGGCACATAACATTATGTTACAGAGGGGATGGGATGTTTTTATAGTGTTGGCTCGACAACCACTTTAAGCCACATAGGAAGATGTATTTTCCATGACTGTATGCTTGAAGTGATTTTAGCCGTATTAGTGCACTTGCGACAGAGACAACTGAGTACTGTCCATGATATTTTTTAATTTTCACTAACATGAAGGAAAACATATATTTTCCTTCATCAGAAGAACTTGGTCCACGAAACATAACTTGCTATCATAACAGCTTTACCTAGTCTAATGGACAGTTTCTCGGATGGTCTATTATGCGCTGGTTGGTCTCCTAGATGAACTATTGATTTTTGGACCCAATTAAGATGACACCTAGGGTGGCTCCTGAAGTAGAATAGAAAGCTTTCATTTTATAAATACTCTCAATAGCAATCGATGATATGATTGTTATTACCACTGGTAGAATTATTGACATAAAAAATGTACTGTAGATCAGGAGGGACATCACTTCATCATTCATTATGTCCACAACCAATTCCCATACAGAAGCTGTCAAAACTAGAATAATATTACAAGGGACCCTACAAAAAGTTGAAGGAACTTCCCATATATACAGATATATCCAGCATAAAATCTACTCTGCTTTTACTGTATAATATAGTTTTTGGTTACAATATCAAATTGTATTCTGCATTCAGAGAGGCTCAGATATACAATCTATCTGTCTGAACGCTTTCAAAGCTCCAGGCAGCATTAAAAATGACCAATCAATGCAGTTATGTGTTTATGTAAAAAAATCTATTAATGCATAACACTCAATTTTAAAGAGGTTGTAACCCTAAAAAAAAAAAAAAGAGAGGCCCTGTTCTATTATAGCAGCTTAAGACTCCGTTCACATCTTCGTGTATGGGGGTGACAATCGCGGTAAAAACATGCAAATATAGTCGTGGGACGCCCGTAGCCCAAAAGAAGCCCCTGTATTTTTTTTGGGCGATGGGCGTCCCGCAATTTTGTTCACGTGTTTTTACCACAATTGTCGCCCGAAGAATCGCGGGAAAATCGTGCCACATTTGTGGTGCTATTAAAATCAAAGGGCAACGCACCAGAAACGTCCCGCAATTTGCCTCTATTGCAAATCACGGGAAGAATAGTGGTGATTCCACCCACAACTCGCAATGCGGAGATGTGAACGGAGCCTAAACAGCACAGTGCTTGTGCTGTCTAAGGCCCCTTTCACACTTGTGCGACCTGAAAGTCGCACAATTTTGCTGCAATTTTACCACAATTTTTGCCATGATTTTGCCACGATTCGGATGTGACTTTAAGGCTCCATTCACATCTAGGCATATGCGGCTACAATTACAGTAAAAATGCCGAACAGAAACGCGGGATGCCCATCACCTAAAAGATTTTGCCTGCAATTTGGAATGCAGAGATGTGAACGGAGCCTAAGCAATGCCAAAGTAGTGCAGAAAATAGTGTAACCCGCCAAAGAAAGACACACAGACACTATAAATAGTAAAATTCAAATATGTATTATTTATTAGTACACCTGTATACAGAATAAAAGAGCCTAAAGGCATGACTCAAGCACTGATAAAAACGTATAGACCACATAGACAGAACATAACATAACAAAAAACACTGAGCAATGACAAATGGTGTGATCATGGACCCCCTGGAGTTGGAAAAGAACTGCAAAACATCCAAACTCCAGTGCAGGGACTACTTTGAAGTTGCTGCAACTTGAAGTCACACAGATATGAATGGTACTCATTGGAAATCATAGGGTACGACTTATCATGTGAATTTGCAGTGTCAAGTCGCAGGACAAGCTGCACAAGTGTGAAAGGGGCCTAACCTGCCCCTCTCTAAGCTGTAAAAAACCTGATTGAATCTGCCTGTTCCTGTGTCCCCCTCTGTGTGCTGACCACAGTAATTATGGCTGCTGACCCCTGATTACCATGGTCAGTTTACATGCCTCTGTCATCTGCTGCTCTCCTCTCTCCCTCCCTCCCTTCCTGTCAGCTCCTGTGTGTGTCTCTCCCCCTCTCAGCCCTCCCCTCCTCCTCCATTATTAGTAGCTGGCAGTAAAAGCAAAGAACAATTACAGCCAGCTCCTCTGTTATAGTAATCTCTGTGTAAATGTTTTTGTAAAACAAAGCCTGCAAATACCTTATCTTTGATCCATTCTGGCCCATCACATTGGTCACGTCAGAGGGGGAACTCTACCCCTCCCTCTGTAGCACTTAGATCGGTGGAATACAGCAGCCGGAGGTCATAAATGATCAAAGATAAGGTATTTAGAAGCATTGTTTAACCACTTCAATACTGGGCACTTAAACCCCCTTCCTTTCCGGACCAATTTTCAGCTTTCAGCGCTGTTGCAGTTTGAATGAGAATTGCGCGGTCATGCGACACTGCACCCATATGAAATTTTTATCATTTTTTTCACACAAATAGAGCTTTCTTTTGGTGGTATTTAATCACCCCTGGGTTTTTTATTTTTTGCGCTATAAATTAAAAAAAGACTGAAAATTTTTCAAAAACAATGCATTTTTCTGCGTTTCTGTTATAAAATTTTGCAAATAAGTAATTTCTCTTCATAAATTTTGACCAAAAATGATACTGCTACATTTCTTTGGTAAAAATAACCCAAATCTGAGTTTATTTGGTGTTGGCGGACAGACAGATGTTTTGGGGGACTGTGACAGATGTGACGGGGACATACAGATGTTTTTTGTATGGTGACAGATGTGACGGGACAGACAGATGTTTGGGGACTGTGACAGATGTTTTGGGGACATACAGATGTTTCAGGGACTGTGACAGATGTTTTGTGTATGGGGACAGATGTGATTGGGGACATACAGATGTTTTGGGGACTGTTTATGGGGACACTTATATGTATGGGGACAGGGGTATCAGTGTGCTTGGTGCACTGTGTGGGGGGCGATCTATGACAGCTTTCTGCATGAAATCATCATCATGCAGAGAGCTGTCACATAGCTGCAGCTCCCCCCCCCCCGCACTGAGCTCTCACTGAGCTTGGCGGGGGGAGAACTGTCACAGAGACGTTCGTCTCTGTTTACAATGTGACGGCTGTGGTTGGACACAGCCGTCACATGATCGGGAGGGCCAGTCACTGCGCCCGTATCCTGATCTCTGCTCAGCTGGATCCTGTGATCATAATGATCACAAGATCCAGCAGCAGTGCGCCGCGTGGCCGCGCTGCGAGCTCCCGTTCTGCAGGACATAAATACACGTCCTGTCAGAACGGGGAAGCTCCCACCCGGCCGTATATGTACAGTGGCCGGGTGGGAGGTGGTTAAAAAAAAAAGCATTTACACAGTGTAGGAGAGAATAATAGAACAGAGGAGCTGGCTGTAATTGTTCTTTAACGTTACAACTAGAGTTGAGCGAACTTCTAGAAGTCCGGGTTCTGCTGGTTCGGCCGAACTTCGGGACAAAGTCCGGGTTCGGGTCCGGACAGAACCCGAACTTTGTCCCGGACCCCGAACCCCATTGAAATCAATGAAGACCTGGACTTTTAGGTACAAAAAATGTTGTAAAATAGTCCTGGAAGGTCCTAGAGGTCTGCAAAAGGAAGGAAATGTGGGTAAGGGTGGGACAAGTGACCTACAAAGAAATGGGGACAGGGAAATAACTTTAAATATTTTTAAAAAAATAAAAACATAAAAAATGCAAAAATGGAGATCATCTTCAAAATGGGTCTGAAAAGTATTAATTAACATTAGAGGACATAGAACTGTTCTAAAATCATCTTCAAACTGTGTCAAAAAAGTATAAATAAGCCAGGAGTACCCATATCACTGTTCTGCAAAATGTGTGTATCACTTTAAATGAAACCGGGAATCAGTGCACATCTCTTCTGCACAATTATTTCAAGTCTGTGTGTCACTTAAATCAAACCGTCAATCATTGCACATCTTTTATTCACACTTCTTTTTAAAATGTGTGTATCACTTTAATGAAACCGTCAATCATTGCACATCTCTTCTGCACAATTATTTCAAGTGTGTGTGTCACTTTAAATCAAACCGTCAATCATTGCACATCTTTTATTCACACTTCTTTTTAAAATGTGTGTATCACTTTAAATGAAACCGTCAATCATTGCACATCTACTATTCACACATATGTGTTCTGCACCAGAACAGATGTTCTTCACACATTACATCTTTTCTTCATACATCTGGAAATAGAATAGAACACTTTATCTAAAACCGGGGAGAAACCATACACATGCACTTGAAACATCTGGATAGTGTGTTTGAAAATATAGCATAGAGAAGAGCATGAATATGGTTTCGCTCTTCACACACACAGTTTCCAGATGTTTTCAGAACAGTGATAAGATGTCAATGTTTAATGTAAGATTTTACATTAAAATTACCAGAACCCCGGATCCGAACCCGGACTTTTTTTGAAAAGTCCGGGTCCGGGTCCGGGTCCCGGACACCCCAAAGTTCGGTACGGACCCGAACTTTACAGTCTGGGTTCGCTCAACTCTAGTTACAACCACTTTAACTTGATTTTAGCTTCTTGTAATCCCCTGTACAGCACTTGTACAGCGAAAGGTAGGGGAAGTACTCATGACCATTCAGGTGTACTGCGATCATATGAGCATTTTAGAAGTTTATTACAAGCGTTTTACAGCTTCAGGCAGTTTTGTTTAGCCAATAGAAAGCACTAGGGGGAGGAAAGGGAGAGGAAATTAGGGGCGGTACTATTTAAGCAGAAAACACTCAAGTCAGGCATTTCTATTGAAGTTTACGGGGCCAAAAACGCTTGTAATCTGCCAAAAGAAGCTCATGTACTTTTTTGAGCTTCAAGCATTTTGCTTCAGGCAACAGAATGCTCAGATGTGAACATGGGCCATTGAAATAAATGGCGTTTGGCTTGTTGAGAGTTTTAGAGCTATAAGTTTTAAGCAAAATAACACTCAGGGCCTAAAGTTTTTACAAGCTTTTAGGAGCTTTTACAGACATAAAGCCATTTCATTGGCCAGAATAAATAATTAATTTTGGCCATTGAAATGAATACATTCTCAAGCACTAGCTTTTAGGCAAGTTTTAGGCTCTTTTAGCAGCTTTTAGTAGCGTCAAGCATTTTTTCTACCAAAACTTTGCTGCTCCTGGACACACTGGCAGTGCCTCTAAAAGCTTCTAAAGCTCCTGCCACTAAATGCTGCTAAAAGCCTATGTGTGCTGCATGGACACATAGGCTAACATGGAGAGGCATTTAGATGCAGGGAAAAAAAACATCAGATGCCCCTAGAAGCCGCTGTAAAAACATCTAGTGTGCGTGAGGCCTTAAAATGTGTCTCAGACACACACAAACAATTGATGGAAATGTTCAGGTTTTGTATATATCAACTTTCTTCCTTTATTACTAGCATACTAAGTGCCGCAATGTGGGGTATGTAATGTACAGCATGAGGGGCCACCATTCAGGACATTTCTTCTCTTTTATATTGATGATATGCATGTTTTGCATATTTTTATGTGAGTATTTGTAATCCCTGTATGAAGTTTTAATAAATGTTTGTAGCAGAGAGCACTATGGTTTGCCGTTATCATTTCATGGCTACATATGGGTAATAGTAGTTCATCATGATTGATGACACTAGGAATCGCCACTTATAGCTGCACAACAGTGGAATGTCTTTTCACTATTTTGGACTTTAATGAACTTTTTGTTTTTCATTTTGGGTTGCGCTACACCAGTTTTGGTTATTAATAATATTAATTATATAGATGGCAATGACCCAGAGTACTGTATAAAATATACAGCACCTCCTACAGAAAGCAGTGGTTCATGCATTGTAACATAAAGCAAAATGCTTTATAGTGGTCTGGTTTGTGCAGTATACAAAAAGTGTACAGTAGGCAGCAGTCTGTATTTTGTACATCAAATACAGATGTCACGGTTGTGTAATGTGTAGCACAGAGTACGGGGTACAAAGGTCCAGAGTATGTAAAATAAAGCATGATGTACAGAGTGCAACAGTCTGGAGAATATAACATTTTATACAAAGTGAGTGGTCTGTAGTATGTAACATACAGTGTGGCATATTGAAGAATATGTAACTTACACTACACCATATCGGGTGGATCAGTCCCCACGCATAACATTTGTAATATTAGCGTTCAGTGTAAATGTCCCAGTTACATTAGTGATTAATTGTAAATACACCTTTACATTAATTGCCAGTGGCATTACATTGGTGGTAAGTGAAAATGCCTAAATAGATTAGTGATTGGTGTACATACCCCCAATACATTAGTGGTAAGTGCAAATGCCTACTTGTTATTGGTGGTCAATGGAGAAGTGCCCCCTCACACTCATGGTGAGTGTACATGCCTCCCCTACATTGGTTGTCAGTGGGAAAGTAATGGCCCTTTACAATAGTGGCCATTGATGAAAAGCCCCCTTACTTTGGTCATCAATGGGAAGGGGAACATCCCTTGCAATGGTGGCCACTGGAGAAGAGTCCCCTTACATTGTTCATTCAAAAATTCACCCTTACAGATAGCCGAAGAGATTATTGGTATTAGTGGTTAGTTATATTAGAGATGACAAAAGATGATTCACTGTTCATGTGCCACCTCCTCTGCCAAATGACATCTGCACTGCAAATAGAACAATACAGGTACTGTTAGGAAACATATCATTTCACCCAGCCTGCAAAACTGTAACATATGCAGTGCTCATTGTCAAAAGGGTCGCTGATTTGCCACAGGTTCCTCTCCCAGAATTGTGAAATAGCAGCCAGGCACACAGTAACAGTCACTCTTCTGGTTCAATGAACAGTCAAGGGGTTGCCCTTTTGTGATATGAATTTCAGAATAAACTTGGATAGGGCACAGAGAGCTGTGGGGCACTCCATTAGCACTGAACAGTAACAAGAGGACATTGTTCACCCTGTCACTATTCCTTAAGACAGATCCTTTGGTAATAGGCCATAAAATGGATAGCACTGAGACACTGTCAAAAATATCCCAGGCCAGGCAAGCACTAGTTTTGATACACAAGGGATAGCAGCAGCAACAGTCACCACCAGGATCCTGCACTGAGGTCTTTACTCATAATGTCCCTGGATGCTTGGATGCCTCCTTCCAATATCAGCCAGACATTTCTCCAGTGAACTCTCCATACCAGATCCTCAGTGTAATCCCTTGATTAGTTCCAGAGGCTTTCAGCAAACAGCCCCCCCCCCCCAGCTTTTGCATAGCTGGGACCTCAATGGGCATAAGTAGAATTTCAGCAGACCTTCAGGCTGAGAACTTCTCCTCCTGAACAAGAACAGGGCATCTACAGACCCCAGACTATTTATGACCCCCAACCACATTCTGAGCATCCTCCCCCAGAGATTGGCTGAGACAATATAAATATTCAGGCTGTTGAATTGTCTTTCCAGTCCACTACTTTCTTAAATCCTTCAGAAGGCAGGGGAAATGGTCAAACCTGCAACGTGTGGAGCCCAGAACAGTCCAAAGCAATCAGAACCTGCTGCAATGATTACAGAGCAGCCAAAAACTAAATTTACCTAACCATCCCAACAATTTGTCTGAGAGGGTGCTATACATATACAGTGGTCTACTGAGTCCTGATAAACATGGCTGCAGACTGTACATTTTTAATAATACTTTACACTGTAGCCACTGGAACTTGAAAACATTTAGAAATGGCCTACAAGACCCTTTCCTGACTTGTGAGCAGCCACAATGCGCAGCCGCAGGTCCTCACTGAGCTCCTTTGTCTTAGCCATGACTGTCCACAAACCACTGAGCTCCTTTGTCTTGGCCATGACTGTCCACAAACCAACTGCAGAGAGCTGCTGTTTTTCACCTGTTGAGTTGATTAAAACAGTTGTTCCCAATTAATCAGGGTAATTAGGATGGTTTAGAACAGCTTGGACTATTTGGAATGGTATAGAATTTTTGATTTTCCCACAGACTGTGACAGTTTGTAAAGGCTATGAATAATTTTGGACTGGACACTTTTTGCTCAAATGTAAATAAAAGCTGAGAAATGTTTTTTTTTCCACAATAATGCCTCTTGTACATTGTCTTATTATCTTTTGGGAGACAAGTATGTCAATTCCCGTCAAAAAATTCCTTGCTGGTTGAATAAAAGTAACTTTAAGTCAACATTTGCCAGGGGTATGAATAATTATGGGCAGCACTGTATATATATAATGAAATTGGGTGAAGGGGAATATGCACTCTAATTCCCATTCTATGGAATGGTCTGGACTAAAATAAATAACATTAAAAAATATTTCTCTTTTTTTAGATGTGAGCTATTAAAGTGAAGGTAAAGGCTAATATATATCTTGTTAAAAGTGTTGCTTCCCCCCCCCCCCTCCTCGCCCTTTATACCCATGCTGCGTACTGTTTGTAAAAGAGTTCAGTATGTTTTTTTCACTTTCGGTACTGTCATGTGATCTCTAAGAGCCGGCTCCCCTGTGTCAGTGAGCGGCTGCTGCAGCAGATGGAAGGGAGCACCAACAATGAATGGGGGCAATGTGATGTCACAAGTCTGGGAATTCAGCTCCATTGCCGAGCTGCTTGCTGACATAGGGGAGTCGCAGCTTAAAATCACGTGACTGCACCGAAGCTGATTCAATTATTAATAAATTATTTTTGCAGAACTCTTATACAGAACCTTATACAAACAGTTTGCAGAGTGAGTATGGATGTGAGCAGCATTTTTAACCTAAATTATATTAGTCTTTACTTTAAATATGAAACGTTTCATAATAGTATTTTGCATTCTCATTTTTCAGGTAGTGTGTTTCTGTTCCTTCTTACCTCCTCTAATAAAAAAAAATAGATAGCCGATACATGAACTATCATTTTAGTGATAGTTTCCCTCTAAAGGGGTATATAGCGCAGTCCATATAGTATATATAATGCAGTTCAGAGTATATAGTGCAATCTGTATAGTACATATAATGCCGAGTATATGCACTTGTTTAATATGAAAAGTCTATATGATGAACTTTTGGATAAGCCCCAGATCCCGCACCCCCCCCCCCCCATGTGAATGGGTATCAGGTACATACACTCTGAACTGCATTATATATACTATACGGACTCACTATGTACTCTGAATGGCATTATATATAATATACAGACTGCACTATATACTCTGAATCGCATTATATGTACTATACAGACTGCACTATATACTCTGAACTGCATTATATATACTATATGGACTGCGCTATATACTCTGAACTGCATTATATATACTATACGGACTGCACTATATACTCTGAACTGCATTATATATACTATACGGACTGCACTATATACTCTGAACTGCATTATATATACTATACGGACTGCAGCCCGTATAGTTTATTTATAATGCAGTTCAGAGTATATAGTGCAGTCCGTATAGTATATATAATGCAGCTCAGAGTGTATGAACCCGATACCCATTCACATGGGGTGGGTGGGTGAGGTCTGGGGGCCCCCTTGTTAAAGGGGGCTTCCATACAAACAGAAATTTATGGCCATGAGACTTTAAATGAGGCATATTAAATTAGGCATATGACAAAAAATTAATCATAGAAACTTTTCATATTAAATGAGATACATAATACAGAGTAAGACTTGATGCATGAACATAATTAACCAATTCAATACAGGACGTTTATACCTCCTTGCTGCCCAGACCAATTTTCAGCTTTCAGCGCTCTCACAATTTGAATGACAATTACTGTCTCATGCTAGACTATACCCAAACAAAATTTTTATCATTTTTTTCACACAAGTAGAGCTTTCTTTTGGTGGTATTTAATCACCTCTGGGTTTTTTATTTTTTGCAACATAAGTGAAAAAAGTGCGAAAGTTTTGAAAAAAACCCACTTTTTTTAGTTTCTATGACAACATTTTGCAAATAAGTAATTTTTGTTCATACATTTGGGCCAAAAGCTATACTGCTACCTATCTTTGGTAAAAATAATCCAAATAAGTGTATATTATTTGGTCTGTGTGAAAGTTATAGGGTCTACAAGCTAAGGTGCCAATCATTGAAAATTGATCACGCCTGATGCACTGATGGCCTATCTAATTTCTCGAGGCCCTGAAATGTCAGGAAAGTACAAATACCCCCCAAATTACCCCTTTTTGAAAATTAGACATTCCAAGGTATTTAGTATGAGGCATGGCAAGTTTTTTGAAGTTGTACTTTTCCCACAATTCTTGGGAAAATTAAGAAATGATTTATTTATTTATTTTTTGCACAAAATTGTCATAACAACAAGTTATTTCTCACACACAACATATGCATACTTCCAATTACACCCCAAAATACATTCTGCTACTTGCCCTGAGTATGGCGATACCATATGTGTGAGACTTTTTCACAGCCTGGCCACATAGAGAGGTCCAACATGCAGGGAGCACCGTCATGCATTCTAGGAGCAGAATTTTCACATCTAATTTCCTAACGACCTATTACACTTTTGAAGGTCCTGGAGCACCAGGACAATGAAATTACCCACAAAATGACCCCATTTTGGAAAGACAACACCCCAACGTATAATCTATGAGGCATTATGAGTCTTTTGGATGGTTAATTTTTTTTCCGCAAGTCTTCGAAAAACGTGGAAAGAAAATGAAAACGCTTTTATTTTTACACAAAGTGGTCAATTTATAAGATATGTCTAACACATAGCATGTACATGGCGATACCACATGTGTGAGACCTTTACACAGCCTGGCCACATAGAGAGGTCCAACATGCAGGGAGCACCGTCAGGCGTTCTAGAAGTATAACGTACACATATGATTTCCTAACCACCTATCACACTTTTGAAGGCCCTGCAGCACCAGGACAATAGAATTACCCACAAAATGACCCCATTTTGGAAAGCAAACAGCCCAACGTATATTCTATGAAGCATTATGAGTCTTTTGTAAGGTTACATTTTTTCCACAAGTCTTCGGAAAACGTGGAAAGGAAATGAAAACGTATTTTTTTTTTCACAAAGTGGTCAATTTATATGATATTTTGAACACATAGCATGCATATAGCAAAAATAACCCCCCAAAATATATTGTGCTACTCATTCCGAGTATGGCAATACCACATGTGTGAGACTTTTTCACACCCTGGCCACATAGAGGGGTCCAACATGCAGGGAGCACCGTCAGGCATTCTAGGAGCAGAAATTTCACATCTAATTTCCTAACGACCTATTACACTTTTGAAGGCCCTGACGCACGAGGACAATGGAATTACCCACAAAATGACCCCATTTTGGAAAGCAAACAACCCAACATATATTCTATGAGGCATTATGAGTCTTTTGAATGGTTCATTTTTTTCCACAAGTCTTCGAAACACGTGGAAAGAAAATTAAAAAGCTTTTATTTTTACACAAAATGGTCAATTTATAAGATATTTCTAACACATAGCATGTACATAGCAAAAATTAACCCAAAAATATATTCTGCTACTCATCCTGAGTATGGTGATACCACATGTGTGAGACCTTTACACAGCCTGGCCACATAGAGAGGTCCAACATGCAGGGAGCACCGTCAGGCGTTCTAGGAGCATAAATTACACATAAAATTTCATTGATACCTATCACACTTTTGAAGGCGCTGGAGCACCAGGACAGTGGAATTACCCACAAAATGACCCCATTTTGGAAAGCAAACACCTGAGGTATATTCTATGAGGCATGGGCTGCAGATAGGTACTCTGGTACTCTGATGGGCTGCAGATAGGTACTCAGGTATTCTGATGGGCTGCAGATAGGTACTCGGGTACTTTGATGGGCTGGAGACAGGTACTCAGGTAATCTGATGGACTGGTAAATGGTACTTGGGTACTCTGATGGGCTGCAGATAGGTAATCGGTTACTCAGATGGGTTGGTGACAGGTACTTGGGTAATCTGAAGGGCAGGTGACAGGTACTCAGGTACTCTGATGGGCTGATGACAGGTACTCGGGTACTCTGATGGGCTGGTGACAGGTACTTGGGTACACTGATGGTCTGGTGACAGGTACTCAGGTACTCTATTGGGCAGGCGACAGGTACTCAGGTTCTCTAATGGGCAGGTGACAGGTACTCGGGTACTTTCGTGGGCTGGTGACAGGTACTCAGGTTCTCTGATGGGCTGGTGACAGGTACTCGGGTACTCTGATGGGCTGGTGACAGGTACTCGGGTACTCTGATGGGCTGGTGACAGGTACTCTGGTACTCAGATGGGCAGGTGACAGGTACTCAGGTACGCTGATGGTCTGGTGACAGGTACTCGGCTACTCTGATGGGCAAGTGACAGGTACTTGGGTACTCTGATGGGCTGGTGACAGGTACTCGGGTACTCTGATGGGCTGGTGACAAGTACTCAGGTACTCTGATGGGCTGGTGACAGGTACTTGGGTACTTTGATGGGTTGGTGACAGGTACCTGGGTACTCTGATGGGTTGGTGACAGGTACTCGGGTACTCACATGGGTTGGTGACAGGCACTCGGGTACTCTGATGGGCTGGTGACAGGTACTCAGGTACTTTGATGAGCAGGTGACAGGTACTCTGATAGGCTTGTGACAGGTACACGGGTACTTTGATGGGTTGGTGACAGATACTTGGGTACTTTGATGGGTTGGTGACAGGTACTCAGGTACTCTGATGGTCTGGTGACAGGTACTTGGTTACTCGGAGGAGCGATTGACAGGTATTGGGGTACTCTGATGGGTTGGTGACAGGTACTCGAGTCTTTAGATGGGCTGGTGTCAGGTACTTGGGTACTCTGATGGGCTGGTGACAGGTACTCGGGTACTCAGATGGGTTGGTGACAGGTACTTCAGTACTCAGATGGGTTGGTGACAGGTACTCGGGTACTCAGATGGGATGGTGACAGGTACTCGGGTACTTTGATGGGCTGGTGGCAGGTACTCGGGTACTTTGATGGGCTGGTGACAGGTACTTGGGTACTCAGATGGGCTGGTGACAGGTACTTGGGTACTCAGATGGGCTGGTGACAGGCACTCGGGTACTTTGATGGGTTGGTGACAGGTATTCGGGTACTCTGATGGGATGGTGACAGGTACTCGGATACTTTGATGGACAGGTGACAGGTACTCAGGGAGAACAGCTCGTTACCGCGGTTTATTTACATCATGTGACCGGCTGTGATTGACACAGCTGGTCACGTGGTAAAGAGTCAATTCCATTGGCTCTTTACACTGAAATTAACTGGGCTGTGTCTGAGGGACAAGCCTCAGACCCGATCCCCACGCTGCGCGCCCCCGGGGGCGCGCGCGAGCGGTGTGCACGTGGAGGTCGGTAATAAGCGGCTGTGATTGGGCACTGCCGGTCACGTGGTAAAGAGCCAAATCTATTGGCTCTTTACCCCTATTGGGGGGGACACGACCCCCGGGGACACGATGGATCCACGATCGCCGCGCTGCGGGCCCCTAGGGGCCCGCAGTAGCAGCGAAAAGCGCCCAACGTCATATGACGTCGACCCGGATCGACGAAGGGTTCCTACCAACGTCATTTTACAATGATTAGGTAAGGAAGGGGTTAAGGGCTGACATATGGCACATATGACACATGATTGTTATAATGATTCATGAATAACCAGTACATAATACAGTAGAATGGGCAAATGCATGATATAAAAATATAGGAATCAGACTGCCTTGACGTATAGTAACACTTTTGTGGCTCATGTCCACTCATCAGGAGTATGTTGCCAAAATTAACTGTACATATAAGTAATAAATATAAAATGTAAAATATATATAAGGTAAAACTCCCTATATGGGTAACAAAAAATGTGATTCAACACAGGCTAGAAGTCTGATACTCACATGTCAGCTCAGGAAGAAAATCCAGCCTACAAGATGGATGTAGGGTTGCCAGTGACAAAGTCTGACCCGGGGCTGAGGCAGGGACATCCCACCCGGACCAGGGGAACAGCACAGAGGCTGGCAGGGAAAAGGGCCTGGTATGGACTGGGGAGGACCCTACGCCATTTTTTTCATGAATTTTTCATCTATATTGCCGGAGCCGGCAATACATTACAGCCGCTAGCAAGTTTAAATGACATTTTTTCCTTTAAAAATGTCATTATTGCTGTGGCATGTTGTACACATTGCACAGATGCACCACTTTACAGGCAGACTAACGGGACCCCCCAGGCACGATATTTAAAGGAATATTTCATTTTTATTGTTTCACTTTAAGCATTATTAAAATCACTGCTCCTGAAAAAACAATTGTTTTAAAAAAACTTTTTTTTTTGCATTGATATATTCCCCCAGGGCAGTACCCAGGTCCCCATTCACTTTTTATGGCAATAACTTGCATATAAGCCTTTACAATGAGCACCTTTGCACATTTTCTTTATGTTTGTGTCCCATAGACTTTAACCACTTCAGCCCCGGAAGGATTTCCAGCTTTACGACCGGAGCCCTTTTTGCGATTCGGCACTGCGTCGCTTTAACTGAAAATTGCGCGGTCGTGCGACGTTGTACCCAAACGAAATTTGCGTCCTTTTTTTCCCACAAACAGAGCTTTCTTTTGGTGGTATTTGATCACCTCTGCGTCATTTCTGATCGCCGCTATAAACAAAAGAAGAGCGACAATTTTGCAAAAAAACCCAAATTTCTTACTTTTTGCTAGAATACAAATCCAAAAAAAAAATATAAAAAAACATTTTTTTTCACCGTTTTTGGCCGATTTATATTCTTCCTCATATTTGCGATAAAAAAAATCGCAATCGGCGTTTATTGATTGGTTTGCGCAAAAGTGGTCGCGTTTACGGATGGTGAGAATTCAT
>BLSH010173673.1:404368-416731 GCA_018402905.1 Glandirana rugosa | reverse complement strand
GTATACCACACAGTGTCTGGTAACAACGAATAATAACACTCAATGTGAAATTACAACACTAATAGTCTCGGTTAATCCGTTTAGAAGTTGACACGTCTGTCAATGACAAGGTACATCCTCCGTTTTCGTTTTGGAACGACGGTTAGTCTTTGTCAACTGGTACATACAGATATATGTATAGATATGGCCCTCTCTTCGGGTCTGACACACACAGTATACAGGTGTAGGATCGTTCGGTACATGTTGATACTTGTCTTATACATTAGTACCTGAAACACACCTTTATATCCGCGCTCACAGTGCGCGTTATCGCAGCCGCCGTCGTATGACGGCGTTTTGCGATAACGAACCACTTTGTCGCCGTCAGATGCCGATCGGCGGTCGGCAAGTGGTTAATAGGGTTTGCATGTTCGCTAGAACTTTTTGGACTGTTTGCATGTTTTGGTGCGAACCAAACTGGGGGGCGTTCGGCCCATCCCTAGTACTCAGTTCCTTTTCTATATTTCCACACAAAGTCCATGATTACATATTCTGTTCATAGTTGTACATGGCTTGCTAGGATGTGGACATATGACACACACAGTCTGGGCTTCTCTCCCGGTATAGATATGTATATAGACATACATGGTCAACTGTTTCTGATTGGCAGCAAGGTTTTGCTTTTGCCTCCTACATGGAACAGTAACTGTCTGCACAGTTGAAGATTTGCCTAATTGGCTCTGATAATCACAACATTAAAGTGTAACTCACAATAATAAGCAACAATGGTCTGTGACACACCATATGAAAAACAATAGATGGACCTTTGTAAATTACCAGAGGGTATGCAGGGTTAGTCAATTAATAGATAGGGCATTAATAAGGTTTCATCACTTTTTGCCAATCACCTATTGCAGAGCTGCAAGACCATGCATATCTCTCATCTTCAGAAGTTTAGCAGTGAAAAGGCAAGTAAACAGAGACCTATCAATAAAGTTGCCATTACTCATGGATTCATCAAAATCCATATCTACTTTTCTACTCCAAAATTACAACTTGGGCTGCTCCATGTAAGTTTAACTTGGTCTCATCAGCCCTTTATTTAACACCCATTAACAGTTTTAATTAATAAATAACAATGAAAAGTACCATGTAACCACATAAACAGGCAAGTGTTGCCAGGAGAGGTTCTTTGGATGCCTATTAACAAAAGTCTCTACTAAGCTCCATCCCTATCCCCAGCTGCACACCACAGGATGACAGTTCTGAATTGAGCGCATATCTTGCCTACCATCGAGGGACCAAGCCCCTAGTAGAATCAAGCACAACTGGCCAAAAGAAAAGCACCACAACACCAGATGGGTCAGGTTTTTTATAACAATTGCAAGTCTTCCGCAGACCCCCAAAGACCCCGTAACCTACAAAACTGCAGTGACTAGAACACAACTATCCTAAACTGCTGCTCAGCTAAGGAGGGTGGGCAGTCCCTACCCCTGCTGCTATTCCCAAACATCTGACTAAAAATCTCTAATCAGGTAAGGCGTCCTCTTCTTACACTACCACTAGTTTCTTAACTAATTTTTCCCTTCTGGGTGTAGGCAGGTGCAGTCCTCTTTTTGCATGGCAGGTGGTGCTCTTCTGCAGTGACACTGCAGTTGGAGAGGGAGCCAAGAGGAACATGGTTCCTGTATGGTTTCCTGGGTCACTGCGGAAGATGTCCCATTGGATGCTGCCACCCCATGTGACTCTATCAGCCACCTTGGGTCAGGTAGAGCCTTTTTAAGGTTTGGCACACATTTTTGCGAGTTGGTAGAGTAGGGACAGAACTAGTGGCAGGGAAAGGTTCCTGAAGAGGAGGGAAAGTGTAGGGCTCGCAACTTCCCTGGACATCTTCTTGCTTGAGCACAAGGCTGCATTCTGCCCCTCTCAACAGGTGCTGCCAGTCAGCTGAATCCTACTCTCTACACACTGTTGTAACTGTGAATGTTCCTGGTCAGCTGTAAACTGTCTTTGCATTAGCTCAATACAAAGTCTTTCATCGCACAGGGACTGTATGTGTTATTGCCGCTGTACCACATTGCACACACCTACATAGGGCTAGCTTCAACAGCTACACCTATACACATTTATATTTATAATGTGTATTTTTAGTGTCCAACACACTTATCTTGTATCTCATAACTAATTATAAGACTGCACAAATCTGGTTCCAAGTTGCTTTAGATGTTTGGCATAGTAAGGTGTGTAAAATGAATTACATTATACATACAATATTATAAAGAAAATATTCTGAAATCAATTTTTGTACCTTACATACTAAAACAAAAATAACCATTAACAATATAGCAAATTATTCCAAAACATGCAACTATAAATTTCTCTATTGCTCTCAGCAACCCGCCCTGCAATGCCGAAAACTGCTCCCAGACATCTGTTTCTGTTGGCTTTATATAACATCCCCAAGGTGGTTTCTTCTAGATATGAATCACTACCAATTGTGCTCTCTCATGACTGTATGGCCAAACACACTATTTTTATTTTCCAATCCTAATTTACTAACTGTTTCTATGTGTTACCGCCATAGCTTAGAAGATGTAAACACAATAGTCCTGACTCCTGATCAGTGATCTGGAAATCTGGCAATGAAGCGTAATTGGCTTTCTGAGCACAATATGTGTGAGGCTTCTTACAGGGAAAAAAAGAGGACGGGTTAAATAAGATATATGTGGTCATTTTGCCATGAGAGGAGGGCGACGACAATCTATGCTGGCTACAGAATGGAGGGAGCACAGGAACAGTCAAGCTGCTTCTGGCACTTCTAAAGCAGTGGACTATCCTCCAGGGAGGTGAGTCAGATAAAAGGCACCTTCCAGTAATTAAATGAAAGACACAGCTAATGGTCTGTACAGGATAGAATGATCCATGAACATTCTTACGTTCTGTTACCACCTTTTTGACACTATGAAGGTTTCGTTAACTAAGGAAAATTTTGTAAAACTGTCATCAAAGTAACAATATCTGTTTTGAATTTAAAATAAATTTAATTCAGGAAAAATATGAAAATAGTTTCCCTAGGGACATGTACAATAAATTAGATATTTAAATTAGTAAAGTACAAGTTTGAAGAAGAGCTGCAGTCACAGTTGTTATTGGATACATATTTGGAACTCTGCAGTTTTCCTAAAGTAAAAAAAATGATGCTGTACGCTAGAGCACCCCTTAACACTTAGGGGCATATTTATAAAGCAGTAAATTTGATATTTACCATATATTCACTGCATGGGGAATCTTCCTGGCACATGTGTTTTAAATTAAAGTAGTTGATTTACCTTCAGTGAATATTTGGTGAAAGTAAAATTCACTACTTTATAAATGTCTCTTAAACATTTCACTGCCACCAGGGTAAGGGTTTTGAGGGACCAGAACTGCTTTCAATTGGCCAGCTCAAAAACCCTTACATTGGCTGCATTACATTTTCCTATAAGGTCATGGTCACTTCGGCAACCAGGAACTTATAGCAGAAAGATTACTCTGCTGCTTAATAAAAAAACTGTTATTGGTAGCTAATATCCCTGACAAAGCTCCCTCTCTGCCACTACCACTGCCCCTCAGTGTGCCTTACCTGTCACTGATTCTCCCTGCTGTGTGCCTGCCAGGTGTTCTACTCCATAATGCGCTGTTTCTGATCCCTGCTTCTCTTTTCCCCTGCCTATACTGTCAGAAACAGGGGATTGTGTAGGGGATCATACTATGGGCACACAGCGGGGCGAATTATAACGGTTCAGCATGGTGAGCTGGGAATCTGTAAACATGTCTTTCATGATTGCCTCCCTTTTCACTTTGCTAAATGAACAAAGAAAGTGCTCAGTACTGAGAGCTTCCATGTTCAGTCACGTCAAAGGTACAACTAAGTACCTAAATCAATAACCAATCCATATACGTGCCAATCTTATCATGCAAAAGTTCATAGTAAAAAATTAATTGTTAAATATAAGTCCAAGGAATATGTAATCAGTGGAATGAATAGTCTTCATTCAATGTGCAAAGATGATCTTCAATCTATATGTGACACGTAAATACCAACATATTAATGTGTCCACCAGCAAAAGAATAGTTGGGTATGCTTACACTAAGGTAGCTAATTTAAACTTTTGAACCATATGTAAGTCCATGCTAAGGCCCCGTTCACATATAGCGTAGCTGGAACAGGCATTCCCACTCATTATTTTGTGTGTGCGATTTTCACGTCATTTCCGCTTGTCATGTAGAGAGCAGCCCATTGACTCCTGCTTATTCATCTTTTTGGGAGATGAGCTCTGTGTGTTTTTTAAATGCATGTTTTGATGCAATTAGCATTTGATTCTATCATGTGACAATCGCAGCAAAATCACACTGCATTTGGGGTGCTAGTAAGAAAAATGGCACCCAATCACGTATTGCGTGTTTTGCCAGTTCTGCAATGTGTAATTAAATCAATATGAAGAAAACTGTGTGCTTATCCACTACAACGACAAAACATATACTATATATACGTAGAGTTAATGGACATATGTCAGAATTTAGATTGTAAGCCCTTTTGAGCAGGGCCCTCTTGACCCTTTTGTATTTTATTGTATTGTAACTGTACTTTCTCCCTTTATATTGTGATACTCTGCACAAACTGTTGGCAGTATATAAATCCTGTATTATAATAATAATAATAATCATAATAATCTAGTATAAACTCCATAATCTGTTTTGTGTCCAGTGCAAACCTGTGAAAAACACTTAAAATTTTACCAAATTCAGTGCTCTACCACCAACACACCAACAAGCTTCCTACCTAAAAGCTGAGGTCATGAGTGCCTCTGGGAAATATGGAACATCACTTGGTAAGAGTGCTATGTGCAAAGGTGTGGCGCAATCATATAAAATCCATAATATGTGGGTGTGGTATCCCATCAATTAATGCAGCATCTTAATGGTAAAAAACATGTTACAATAAGCATAAGAGACAGTCTAAATAGACATAGGCTAAAAACAAATAATAATCAATAAGTCCATGGGCTTCTGAACAATTCCAGTGTGTGGGGTAAGTCAGTTTGACATCAAAAGTCCATGCACAGTATGATCCCAACACCAAATATATAGATGTGATCTGGAGTGAAAGTAAATTTATCTTTCCACCTGTGCTCTTAGGAGTAAGAAATGCCCACTCACCGGATCCTCATGACCCCTTAGGTTGCAGGAGGTCATGTAGTGCTTTTTGGAAACACAATGTTCCAATGCGGTAGTTTGGAAGGTCCTGGGTCGTCTTTAATAAGAAGCTGTGGGATAGGAGATTAACTCCACAGGATACATGGGGTAAAAGCTCATAGTGTATTATTTATTTAAAATAGAGTAAAAGCAAATTAGCAGGAAATCTTGTCTGTGCATGGTGCCTGTGCTAATTTTTATCAATTACATGTTATGTTATGGACAATAGGAGGGGGACTAGGTCCGTAGTCCAATCTGGTTTCTGTTGTCCTGATACAGAAGGGCAAGTGAGTGTGACACTAGGACTGTAAGTGTGTTATGGCTAGAACACACGATCAGAAACTCAGATGAAAAATACTGCTTTCAGAGCGATCCTACAATAATCTGATCATTAATACACAGCTTTCAAGAGCTGATCACAACTGTTAATGCAAAATTATCTGAAGGGACAAATAAGAAAATATTTCTTGTGCAATAGCAGAATGTATGATTTTCGTTTAAACAGTACAGTTGAAAAAAAATGGAAAACCAAGATCACGCATGCTCGGAAACAAAAGAATATATTACATTACATCACTTCCAACGTTGTATTTGTCGTATGTGAACTTTTATAACTTTAGTAACCTCTTCATTTTCATCAGACTAGCATGCAAAAAAAAATGGATTATCATTCATCTGATATTCTCATTGTGTACGAGGCATTACTGGCAAAATCACCAAGTGAAAAAAGAAGGATAACGGCTTGGAAGAAAAAAAAATGAATTCAGCCACTGCTTCTACGAATTAATAAACTACATTATATACTGCATATACAATACTAGAGGACGTTGAGTCCTAACTGTGTCATTTTCAGGCGCTTTGGTGGCAGAAGAATTTTCAGCATCCAACACACTTACCTATATGTTGGTTGCTTGGTCCCCTGCTGGGGTTCCTCCTGCCAGCCACTATTTCACTACTGTGCCCTGTAGTACTGTGGGAGTTGGTGAATGGAAGCACAGTGTGGAGGGAGACACAAGGATTGGACAAGTGTTGGGTGTATATAGGCTGTAGTTCTTCAAGTTAGCAAGTCCACTTTAGAGTAGATCTCAATAATCTTTAACATTGTCATGTAATTTAAAGAGTAGTATATCATAAGTGCAGTGCTAAAAAATATTTATAGTCCATGTATAAAAGAGTCCTCATAGGAATCCAATCAGTGCATGTCCTCACACAACAGGTGTAAAGAGAAGAGGAATCCGTCACCAGAGGCGAAGGTACACACTGACCCTTACCGCAACAGATGGACTGCCTAATCCCCCACTCACTCTGATGGCAATACCCTTGACCTTGTCTTCTCCCATCTTTGGACCCCCTACAACCTCACCAACACCCCCTTTCCTCTTTCTGACCACAACCTCATCACTTTCATATTGTGCTTGTCTCCAACCACCTGCCTCACCAAGCAGAAAACAATTACCCGCAGAAACCTTCACCACTTTATTCCTTCTCTTTTCTACTCTGCAACTGACCACCTCTATGACAAAATCTCAGCCCTATCTTGCCCTAACCTGGTCACCTCTATCTACAACAGTTCACTTTCATACTCACTAGATTCTCTTGCTCCTCTCACTTCACAAAATGTCAGGCCCAGACCATTACAATCTTGGCAGACCGACGACACCAGAAACCTTAAGAGACATAACCGTGCACTGGAGCGAGTGTGGCGTAAAACCAAATCCCAGCATGCGTTCACCCAATATAAATCTGCCTTTTTAAAATACACTTCCTCCCTCCATGCTGTCAAACAAACTTATTTTGTCACCCTCATTAATACCCTGTCCTTCAGTCCTCGTCGTCTCTTCTCTACTTTTAACTCTCTACTTTCTCCACCACCACCTCCACCCAGTCACTCGCTCACTCGCAAACAAGATTGATGCAATTCGTGGGGACATTCCCACTGCCCAGAAATCTTACCCACGTAACATACCCTATACAATTTCACTCTCAACACTCTCCTCTTTTGACCTTGCTACTACCGAAGTGGTCTCTAAAGTTTTCTCAGGAGCCCGCCTTACCACCTGTCCCCTGGATCCTGTTCCCTCACATCTATTACGGTTACCCTTTTCTTCTATCTTATGTTCCCTCACCCACAATTTCAATCTCTCCCTCTCTACTGGCACCTTCCCCTCCGCTCTAAAACATGCCCTGATCACCCCCATACTTAAAAAGCCCTCACTGGATCCCACCAGCCTGAACAACTTAAGGCCCATCTCCTTTCTCCCGTTTGCATCAAAACTTTTAGAATGCTTAGTCTACAACCATCTTGGCTCCTACCTTACTAACAACAACCTTCATGACCCCTTACAGTCTGGCTTTCGCTTGCTACACTCCACTGAAACTGCCCTACTAAAGCTCACTAATGACCTGCTAACTGCTAAAACCAATGGCCACTACTTCATATTCATACTACTTGACCTCTCTGTAGCCTTTGATACCGTTGACCATCCCCTCCTCCTTAAAAAACTCCACTCTCTTGGCCTTCAAGGCTCTGCTCTCTCCTGGCTCTCCTCCTACCTGTCAGAGTGCTCCTTCAGTGTGACATATAACTCTGTTTCCTCCTCTCCACTTCCTCTTTCAGTTGGGGTACCTCAAGGTTCTGTCCTTGGACCTCTTCTCTTCTCCATTTACACCTCCTCCCTTGGTCTGTTAATAAACTCCCATGGCTTCCAATACCACCTCTATGCTGATGACACACAAATCTATCTCTCTACTCCTCACCTCACTCCTTCAGTCTCCTCTCGCATTACTAACTTACTAACTGACATATCAGTTTGGATGTCACACCACTTTCTCTAACTCAATCTTTCTAAAACTGAGCTCATAATTTTTCCTCCAGCCTGTGCCTCTCCCCCTGACTTTTCTATCAAGATCAATAATACAACTATCAGTCCCTCCCCTCATGCCCAGGTACTTGGTGTAATCCTAGACTCTGACCTGTCCTTTCAGCCCCAAATGCAATCACTGTCCAAATTGTGCAGACTTCACCTCCGAAACATCTCCAAAATATGTCCCTTCCTAATCGTTGACACCACTAAGCAACTTATTCACTCCCTTGCTATCTCTTGCCTTGACTATTGCAACTCCCTCCTAATTGGACTACCTCTCACAACCTATCCCCTCTTCAGTCTATCATGAATGTTGCTGCCAAACTCATCCACCTTTCGAACCGTTTGTGTCTGCCACTCCTCTCTGCCAATCCCTCCACTGGCTTCCCATTTTCCAAAGAATGAAATTCAAAACTCTAACCATGACATACAAAGCCATTTGCAATTCCGCCCCAAGCTACATCACCAAATTTATCTCCAAATATCGCCCATACCATCCTCTTCGCTCCTCCCAAGGCCTTCTACTCTCTATCTCCTTTGTCTCCTCCTCCCATGCTCATCTCCAGGACTTCTCCAGAGCCTCTCCCATCCTATGGAACTCTCTAACCCAATCTGTCCACCTATCTCCTACTCTGTCCACTTTTAGGTAATCCCTGAAAACGTATCTCTTCAGTGAGGCCTATCCTGCCTCCAGCTAACAACAGAATCTTCTACTCCCCTCATCAGTTCATCCCTCACAGTCCCTACCTTTTGTTTCACCAGCCCTCAACCCTTAGATTATAGGCTCACAGGAGCAGGGCCCATCTAATCCTCTTGTTTTGAATTTTACTGTTGCTGTAATGTCTCTCTCTATATTGTAAAGCGCTGCGCAAACTGTTGCCGCTATATAAATCCTGTATAATAATAATAATAATAATCAAAGGCAGTTAAATGCGCTTAATCATAAACCAATGCAGCTTGTCATCAACATGGAATGATCAGTGGTATAGGACAGTACCGTCTTCCTTAGACAGTTCCTCTCATTATATATTCATAAAACAAGCAAAGAAAGAAACCTCATTGCGCAGCATTACTAACATTGACATGAGTCGAAATACTCACAAACACGGCTTAAAAACAGCGCATAAAATCCATAGAACATTAACAGTGTTTCCAACTGATAAGATGGCCGACTGTCCAGCATCATGACCCAACTCCTCCCACCGAGTTTCGTCACGCAAAGACATCATCAGGGGCATGGTTGTGGTTTTTTAATTTCAAGAGTAATTTGCAATCTTTCTACAGTTTGTACTAAAATAACTGGGGATTCTGCTATGAAGATCCTTGATTAGACACTTCCTATTAGATGATGAAAACACTCTGTCCCTGTCACCAAGTTGCTGTCTTGCATTGTTACACTGTCATATGCGTTTCTAGTAGAGAATGTAGCAAAGTACCTCATTGCTCACGATGCAGGCATGGGCTCCTTTAACTCAGTTCTCCACAAAAACCTAGGCTCCTGGACATGCCAGGTAATATACAGTATATTTCTGTTTCCTTAACTCTAGATCATGCCTAATGAGGTAGAGATGGCTTGGCATGTGATTTGAAGCCAGGTATATGGTTTTCAACTGTTTGTCCGGCTGTAAGGGCAATTGGGCAGGAGTCCACTAGTACACTGATTCTACAGAAGACCCAAACACTGTGGGGAACTCCTCTTCAATTGCTTCTGGAGTACTGCGCCTCAAGTGGGGTGGCCCTGCATCTTCAGCCACCGTTCCAGCTACTAGTCAGAGTTACCAGTCCTGACACTCTTCCAGCTGTTTGTCTATGTTATCAGACATACCTGGACTTTACTGTGAGGAATGCTATTTGTGAGCAAGTAACTGTTTTGTATTGTACTGTTTTTGAAGTAGTGTTTTTTTACTAATCTCTGTTACTCTAGAATCCTACTGTATATCCACTGTGCTGTGTTTCTACTAGTGCCTAGTTTGAAGCCCCAGAGTCATAACTCATAGGAGCTTTGGTTTGCATAACTGCATAATCTCATAGCATTCTAAAGTGATATTAAAGTCTCATTTTTTTGGTTTAAAAATAACAAACATATACTTACCTGCTATGTGCAGTGGTTTTGCGCAGAGCAGCCCAGATCCTCCTCTTCTTGGGTCCCTCACCGGTGCTCCTTGCCCCCTCTCCTGCCAAGTGCCCCCAGAGCAAGCAGTTTGATATTGGGGCACCCAAGCCAAGCCGGTTCTCTGTGTCCATACATACACGGAGCCTCGGTTCGGTCCCTCCCCTTCTCTCTACTCATTGGCTCACTGACTTTGATTGACAGAAGCGGGAGCCAATGTCTCAACCAATCAGTAGGGAGAGTCCCAGACATTTGAGGCTCTCATGCAACATCACTGGATAGAGATGGGCTCAGGTAAGTATTAGGGGGGCTGATGGGGGCTGCTGTACATATTGCATTGAGATAAAAAAAAAACCTTCTGCCTTTAGAACCATTTTAACATGGTTTCTATACGGAAAATATACTCTTTGCCTTTCTAACACTTAACACTTGTATCTTGTATTCTTGTTGAATTCTTGTTGAATACAAGTGTTAGAACACTTGTTCTAACACTTGTATTCTTAAAGGGTAACTCCACTTTTGTGGGGAAAAAAATAGCAAATAAAGAAAACCTAATATAGCGTGTACAATTGCGATACAAGTGATATTGTAAGGGAATGTTATTAAAAATTACCTTACCTTTTCAATCTGCAGCCACTGTAATTTTCTATAAATGCCATGCAATATGGCTACCTGGAGTTGTTCTGTACACAGAATGCGTACTGACCACTCCCCAGAAACATAATTTCCTGCTTCTGTGATTGGCTTGCAAATTTTCCCAGAAGTAAGCCTAACATACAAGTCAGATTTCAGGTATCCCCTGCAACAAAAATGACATTTTTGGTGAGATACTTTCAATGGAACACACCTAAAGGGATGCAGGCCCATCAGATTTCCTCATTATTAGCCTGCAGCTGCCACAGCTGACTGTCAGGGCCATCTTTAATATTGATTGGACCCTGGAAAAACATTTTTGGGCCCCGCCCAGCCCAGCGACACACCCCCCCAGAGCCCCCGGAATGCAATATCGATCTCCACCAGGTCTGAGGCACACAATAAATGTCAGCTAGACATAAAATCAGTTTACAGCAGCAAATTAGGAAGCAGTTGTGATTGGTTGCAGAGGTTACAGCATAACATTTCTGCTCGCTGACTGGTTTCTAGAGGTTACTGCACATCCTTACCACTCACCCATTAATTGCTAGAGGTTACTGCACATCATTAATGCTCACCCTTTGATTTCTAGGAGTTTTGGACATCCTTATTGCTCACTGATTGGTTGCTAGGGGCTACTGCACATCATTACTGCTCACCCATTGGTTGCTAGAGGTTACTGCACATCCTTACCGCTCCTTCTTAATGATTGGTTGCTAGAGATTACTGCACATCATTACCATGTGCTGATTGCTTGCTGGAGGTTACTGCACATCGCTGTTACTAACCCATTGGTTGCTAGAGATTACTGCAAATCCTTACTGCTCTCACTCACTGATTGGTTGCTAGAGGTTACTGCACAGTATTACCACTCACTGATTGGTTCTTAAAGGTTAATGCACATAATTACTGCTCATTCATTGGTTACTAGAGGTTACTGCACATCATTACCACTCACTGATTGGTTGTTAGAGGTTACTGCACACAATACTGCTCACTGGTTGCTGGAGGTTACTGCTCATTATTACCACTCACTGATTGGTTACATAGTTACATAAATCAGGTTGAAAAAAGACATAAGTCTATCTAGTTCAACCAAAAAAAAAAAAAAAATATATATATATATATATATATATATATAAAATCATAATGGTTGCTGGAGATTACTGCACAGAATTACTGCTCACTGATTGATTGCTAGGGATATTATGCTACAAATTCACACAGCAGTCCTCTTGCCAGAGTAGAAGTGTTGTCTTGCATTGCAGCAGAATTTAACATGTGGCAGAAGGGGGGGTTAATGAAGCCGACCAGGATTACATTCAAAACTACTGTCAGAGAGCATAGCAAGCAGAGAGGAGGAGATAAGTGATTTTAGCAGCTAAAGAAGTGAAAGTTCAACTCAGCAGAGCAAGCTCATTCAGATTGCTAATCATAAAATATCCTAGCTGTCTGCTTGTCCATGCCGACCAGTGTATGTACAGCCATTCCATTTCCTAGTAGTGTTAATAGCAAACAAAAGTCAGCTCAGCCAAGCACATG
>BLSH010173673.1:339901-361348 GCA_018402905.1 Glandirana rugosa | reverse complement strand
GTAGGGAGTGTCAGGGATGGAAAACAAAGTGGTCGGGGAGGGAGAATCTAACATTTGAACGTCCTCGTCCCGAGGAGATTGGGAGAGGAGATAATGGAGAATGAGAAAAAGGGGTGAGGAGATAATAGGGGGGCACTGTGAAGATATTTTTCAGACATTCAGTAAACTATGTACTAGGTGTGAGAATTGTGTTATTGTTCTGGTAAAGTTCCCTCTCCATGTCTCACGACTCTCAGTGGATTTTTTCTCCTGCTTTGTGTGGGATTTGTATTGTTACTATACAGGATTCATATAGCGCCAGCAGTACAATATAAAGGGTTAGAGGAGCCCTGCTCCTGCAAGTTTACAATCTAAGAGGGAGGGGCTGGTGAAACAAAAGGTAGGGACTGTGAGGGATGAACTGATGAGGCAAGATGAGTAGAAGATTCGGTTAATAGCTGAAGGCAGTATATGCCTCCCTGAAGGGATGAGTTTTTAGGGATCGCCTAAAAGTGGACAGAGTAAGAGATAACTAGACAGATTATGGTAGTGAGTTCCAGAGGATGGGAGAGGCTCTGGAAAAGGCCTGGAGACGATGTGGGGGGGGGGGAGGAGACAAAGGAGTTAGAGAGCAAGGTCTTGGGAAAAGTGGAGAAGATGGTTTGGGTGATATTTGGAGATAAGATAAGATTGGTGATGTAGCTCGGGGCAGAGTTGTAAATGGCTTTGTATGTTATTATTAGTGTTTTATTTGTTGGGCAATGGGAAGCCAGTGGAGGGATTGGCAGAGAGCAGTAGCGGACACTGAACGGTTGGTAAGGTGGATGAGTCTGGCAGTGGCATTCGTGATAGACTGAAGAGGGAATAGCTTGTAAAGAGAGAGGCCAATGAGGAGGGAGTTACAATAGTCAAGGTGAGAGATAACAAGGGAGTGAAAAAGTTGGTTAGTGGTTTCAACGGTTAGAAAGAACCGTATTTTAAAGATGTTTTGGAGGTGAAGTCTGCAAGATTTGGACAGTGATGGGAATTGGGGCTGAAAGGACAAGTCAGAGTCTAGGATTACACCTAGCACCCTGGTATGAGGGGAGGGCCTGATGATTGTATTATTAATCTTGATGTACTGGAAGCCATGGGAGTTTATTAACTGACCAAGGGAGGAGGTGTAAATGGAGAAGAGAAGGGATCAGAGGACAGGACCTTGAGGTGCCCCTACAGAAAGAGGAAGTGGAGAAGAGGAAAGAGAATTATAAGTCACACTGAAGGAGCACTGTGATAGGTAGAAGAGCCAGGAGAGAGCAGAGCCTTGAAGGCCTAGAGAGTGGAGTTTTTCGAGGAGGAGGGGAAGGTCAACAGTATCGAAGCCTGCAGAGAGTAGTATGAGTATGGAGTAGTGGCCATTAGTTTTAGCAGTTAGTTGGTCATTAGTGAGTTTCAGTAGGGCAGTTTCAGTGGAGTGTAGTAAGCAAAAGCAAAAGTAATGCATCAAGAAGGTTGTTGTCAGAGGGGGCCTGGCCATGGCATGAGAGCATGAGACGTGTGTATGCAGAGCTCCATGTGACCCGCTCCTTCTATAGCTTCCACAGCGGATACCAGTGCATTCTGAACCGACGGGAGAGATGTCTACCAAGAGAAGACAGTCCCCACAGCCTCCGCGGACACCGAGGCTACGTTCAGGCTCCCTGGATGCCTACTTCACTGGGGACAGAAGACAGCGGGAGCCGAGATCCAAGATGGCGCCGGGTGAGTGCTGTGCAGCTACACGTGCTGCCTTTCCCATCCCTTCGCCATGGCTGCCCCCAGCTTCACCCTCTTCTCCCTTCTCACCGGACTATCCTGACGATCCCCCAGATGGCTCAGACTGGAATGGGGCTACCAAAAGCACAGCCATGACCGGCAAAGGTACCCATGTAAATCCTCCGACTGGGCTTTCCTCCAAACCGTCTCCACCTTTCACTTCCCGGGCCCCCCCCCCCACATTCCCAGGCAGGTCTTGTGGACATGGCGAAGGTTCTAGGGGACAGTGACCTACGCTCACATACACTACCATATACCATATATATACGACCATAGAGCTTGCTCACCCACGAGGCGAGGAGACTATTCTATTAATTAAGGTTAATGTTTTTCTTATGTTTGATATGTTGCTGCTTGTTACCTGATCTTTTCTATGTTTTCAGCACTCTTTGTTTCATGGGTTGGTCCGCTGTAGGCCCTCTCCAGGCATCCCGAATCTTGGGCAGTTCTCTACACGTCACTTCACAATGGCTTCTGTAAAGATAGTATCCTACAACGTTCGTGGTCTGAGCTCTCTAATGAAATGTAGTAAGCTGTGGCTTGAGACGAAAAGACTGGGGGCACACATTTTATTATTACAGGAGACTCATTTTTGAACTGACTCGACCCCACACCTCCCCACCCATATATATGACAAATGGTTTCGAAGTAACTCTCCAAGGGCAAAATCAGGTGGTGTTGCAATAGCGATACACAAACACTGCCCTTTCATTCCTTCCTGGTGCCTAAAGGAAAACCCCTTGGACGATGCAGTGGCATTACAGAAGGTCTCTGAGACAATCTCCCATTATTTTAAGGACAATGTGTCAGGAGAGATGGGGGTGGCAGCAGTGTGGGAGGGACACAAGGTAGTTGTCCGGAGAGAGCTTATATCTCAGAGTGCAAGAATAAAGAAGGTGTGTGAAGGAGATATACAATCCCTTCTAGTTAAGGGTGGCGGAATTGAAACATAAACGACAAGTGACCCGACCCTACAGGTAGAACCCCTTAGGAAAGAGCTGTCCAATCTCTTAGAGACTCGTATTAGGGCGAGATTGCGACATGTCTCACACAAATTTTACGAGTTTGGCAATAAATGCGGGTGACTCTTGGCAAGGGCACTTAGGCAACAATGCGCTTCAGGCTATGTTCCCAATATTCACACTGCCATGGGTTCCTCGACAGTGCTGCCCTCGAAAATCGCGAACGCATTTAAAGACTACTATACCCAATTACATCAGCTCCCCAAGACACTGGCAGGTCACACACCAACGCAGAAAGCTGCCCACCTTGCACGGTATTTGGATGAGGCAAAAGCTCCCCAACTAACGGCGCAGATCAGTGAACAATCGGATAGGCCTATCTCAGTGGAGGAGATTGAGGTAGTGATAAAAGACTTGCCTTCAGGTAAAAGTCCCGGTCCAGACGGCTACACTAATGCTTACTTTCGTAAATTCCTACCCCTGTTGTCAACCCATATGTGTTCGTACTTTAATGCTCTCGCCTCAGGCACTCCCATGCCCAGGGAAGCTTTGTTAGCACACATAATGGTCATCTCAAAGGAAGGGAAAGACCCCACCACCCCAAGTAGTTACAGGCCGATTTCACTGTTAAACACTGATGTCAAGGTTTTAGTGAAAATCTTGGTGAACCGGTTGAAACATATTATGCCGTCAATAATCCATCCTGACCAAACGGGTTTCATTCAGGGAAGGGAGGCTCGGGACAACTCTAACCGGGCGATTCAGCTGGTTCACTGGGTGGACCTACCACAGTCCTGTCCGCCCTGTCTATTGCTATCTACCAACGCTGAAAAGGCCTTTGACAGGGTGGACTAGACCTACCTTCATGCAGTATTACAGAGACTGGGTCTCGGTCAAAACATGTTGCGATGGGTAGGTTCCTTATATAGCTCCCCTGAAGCCAGAGTCAAGGTGAATGGAACTCTCTGATGCTTTCGCAATATGAAATGGGACACGGCAAGGATGCCCCCTATCCCCTGTTATCTTTGCCTTGACATTGGAACCGCTGCTAAACACGATACGCCTAAATCCGAATATTAAGTTCCGAGTAAGAACGGCAGAGCATAAACTCTCAGGATATGCTGATGACGTTTTGTTCTATGTTGCTGACCCAGTGATTTCTCTTCCCAACATTATCGCCGAGCTACAGAGGTTCCATTCACTTACTAACTTTAAAATTAATTACCACAAATCAGAGATTCTGCCCCTAGTTATTTCACCCGCCTTACGCTGCAGACCTCTTTCTCCTTCACACGGTTTAACTCCTCTTTAAAGTATTTAGGAATCCAACTTCCCGCCCGCTGTTCACAACTCTACACCTGTAACTACGCCCCCTTGTTGACCACACTTAAAGCGGACCTACAACGTTGAGACCGCACTACATTTTATTGGATGGGTCATGTCAGTATATTGAAAATGAACCTCCTGCCGAGAGTCCTTTTTTACCTCCAAACGGTGCCCATACCCTTACCCAGATCCTTCTTCTCTGCCCTCAACAGCCTGTTTGTGAGATTTATCTGGCATGGACGGAGCCCCCGGATTGCCCTACGCACCCTACAGTGCCCTAAAAGGCTGGGAGGCCACATCATCATACCTCTACAAAACCCTGGGTTTCACTTGAGAAATTCTTGGCTGGACGTAATTTGTCTCATGCCCCATGGCTTCCACGAGCCTCCTGTGGCCTCTCTGAATTTGTGTCTCTTCTCTCTGCCCAGACACGGAGGCAATGGGATGTCTTAAACGCCCAGGGTGGGTTGTCTCCACCTGGCTCCCACTCCTACCCTTGGGTGGCTTTCCCTGGTTTGCCCCAGGGGAGCACGTCTCTTTCTTCCGCACGTGGGCTATAGACGGGGAGACATGCTGTGGGAAATTTGTCCATGAACAGGGCCTGGTTACACTTGCATGGTTTTGAACCCAATTTGGTCAATTCCCTATGGATGAGTGGTGTTATAGACAACTGCGCCATTTCATTCACACCCTACCTTATGCCATTAGGCCCCCATCCTCCTTGACCCCATTTGAGAAATTGGGCATGTCCGCAGCCCGGTACCTCACTCTGTTTCGGTGCTCTGCGAGTTGCTGCAGTCGACCAAACCCAGAGACAGGCCAGCCTTCATACGGGATTGGGACAGGGACCTGTGGCATAGGTTCACAGAAACTCACTTAGATTGTTTATATACCTTAACCCACAAGTAGATACTAAGATGCAGGAAAATAGTTACAAAATACTGTCCAGGTGGTATAGGGTTCAGACCACGTTGGCCAGGATTTATCTGACCATCTCCGATGTCTGCTGGAGGGGCTCTGGACTTCGTGGCACCTACCTATATATATATAGTGGGAATGTCCGCGACTCTGGCCCTTCTGGATGGACATTAGAGCTCAGATTAAAGTAATATTGGATATTGAAATGAAAGACTCTCCATTAGAATTTTTGTTGCATGTGCCTACCATTCCTCTTAGCCACTATCAAAAACCAGTCTTGCCGCATCTCTTGAATGCTGCCAGAATCCTAATCCCAATACACTGGAAATCACCTCATATTCCCAACCGGAAGGATTAGGTTCGATTGGTTGATACAATAATGAAGGCGGAGGAGTGGGTGGCAAACTGCAAAGATAGATATGATAAATTCTATGGTATACGGGCCACCTGGATTCACTACAAATCCACACAGGTTTCACAGCCTGGTACTACTGGACCGTGAGGCCCTGCCCTGCCTCACTGGGGACTTCCTTGGACTTCATCCGAGCCCTGTACTTTTTGGACTGGGGTGTACATGCCATGGACCATAGGAGTAACTTTATTGATGTTAATAATAACCTTGGAAGGGTGCTGATAGTTTATGTTGTTCCCCCTCACCTCCCCTTTATTCCTATATGTCAATTTGTGTATTTCCTTAGTTTATTTGTTACTCCATACCCCCCCCCCCCCATTCCCCTCCTGGGGCATGATCCCAATACACCAAGGCCTCAATGTAAGAGTGCAAAGTAACCTTGACTTGACACACTAACTCATCCGATTGCCTCACAACTTTGTGAGACACAAGATTGTAGGATGTTCATATGTAGTCTACTGCTACTTGTGTCAATGAGATCTTTGACGCTACCAGCTGCTGGTTGGATATGGATTGATCACTCTTACCATGTGTATTTCTATGATTTGTTTGTTATGTACCTCCCTTTATTTCTGAAAATGCAAAATAAAGATTATATATAAAAAAAAGAAGGTTGTTATCAGTTGTCAGGAGCTAAGATGGTTGTAGACTAAGGGTTCTAAAAGTTTTGACACAAACGGGAGCAAGGAGATGGGTCTTAAGTTGTACAGGCTGGTGGGGTCCAGTGAGGGCTTTTTAGGTCTGGGGGTGATCAGGGCAGGGGAAGTTGCCAGTAGAGAATATTGTAGATAGAGAACTCATACAGATAAATGAGTGAATAGAACTTTCTTTGTGTCCTGTGACCCACATCTGTGTTCACTGTCTTTCATTTCATTAAACGCTTGCCGACCACCTCACTCACAAGTATGGTGGCAAAGCAGCCTTTCTGCTTTGGATCACATATCTGATACGTGATCCAGCACCTTCATGTAGGGGAAGCGAGCACGCGTCCTCGCCTCCCCAGCTGTGCTATGATTAGTTACAACATAAGTCAATTGGCGGGGGTTGGCCGCTGACCCACTGATCAGCTCCGTCATCCAGGGAAGGGAGCTCTGTGTTGTAAACAAAACAGAGCTCTGAACACTGGCAGGCAATCTTGCTGTTTTTTATTCCGTGCAAAGCAGGGGAAAAAACAGCAAGATCGCTTAGTGAAAGAACCACATAACACACACATTACACATAGATAGGCACACATTTAACCCCTGGATCACCCCTAGATGTTTAACTTAGTGTAGAGAAATTCTGTGATGAATGCATGTAATTTGGACAATGCATTATGTGGGTGGGGCTTTGTGTGGGTGTGGCTTGAGTATAGGCGGGGACACAGGGGGCCCCATGATCTCCTATTCCCCGGGGGCCCCATGAGTTGTCAGTCCATCCCTGGTGGCTATTGTATACTATTGTATGCCTCTGGCTATTGTATTGCATCTAATCGGCTGAAGTCACTGTTGGGCTGAGAATTTTCCAACTGGCTCCTTCAATTCCTGTATATCTAGCATAAGTCTGGAAAGTCTGGTTCCCACTTCCTGCACAGTAGAATGCCTTGCAGAAAGTCACAGTTTTGGCTGGCGGTGCACTTTTAATGTGCAGAGCACTGTTTACTTTTTGAGCTTTATTTAAAAGGCACAGTGTGACATTTCATTTAATTCTATGCACCACTACTGAGTTGAGGCACATAGAAACACATAGTGATTTGAAGCTGTGGTTGAGCTACAGTGCAGGATGGAAAAATTGCAGAAATGTTGCAGATTTCCATACCCTATTGCAGCCCATACAAATGTTGCATTCATCTGTGAACAATGCACATAGTAAGCAATTATTTTCAGAGATCTGTGGCTTTCTAGTGATGAATATCTCTGCACAAGTGTGAATGAGCCCTATAAGGTTAAGGTTTGTGGAACATTAGTGAGGTCAGGGTAAAACAAAATGCCACATGCTGGCAGTCCAGCAAGTGAGAGGTTAGGTGTGAGAAGGGCTTATTTTAAAGCCCTGTTTACTGATTGATAAGAATATGTAGGTGTTTGAATGCCCATAGCCTGGCTACAGTTCTACTATAAAGATTATATGTTTTCATATATACATTTTTATTACATGTCTGTCTAATCTAGGAATGCTTAAAATGCATAGTTACTTCCTCAATACTTCCTATGTATTTGTGGATAAAGCAACTGGAAGAGAAATGTCAACGGGCGTCAATCTATAAATCATCGGCAACATTATTTCCCTTTAATCCAATACAAAACAGGGCAGAATTATAACAATTTCAAATGTTTAAAAGGTTTAACACAAAGAAATATGCCTTCCCGATAGTCTCTGTATCTATGCAATTATCCTATTATCTTTCGTGGATTTGGTAGGATAATCATGATAATGACACTGCCAGTAATGCTTCTGATGACTGATCAGATAATGAATATAACAAGTGTGGTTCTAATTGGAATATATTCTTTTAACCTTCTGTACAACTACTGTTTAAGCTTTATGTATGTAACCTTTCTATACAAATAAAAAAAAGAATTTGTAAAAAAAACAAAACAAAAAAAAAAAAAACCCAAATTGGAATATATATACACAGTACACTGTAAAATCACAGTCCTTACGTTAATGGAGAACACCAGACAGATATAAACACAAACTAAGCTTTGTGTTCATTAACACATCATTAAATGTGCATCAGGGATCTGCATAGGAGAAGGATAAGCAGCACAACCAGCAAGTCATTTGTGCTGCAGTGCTATGATCATGCTGATAAGAGAGGAGAGCAGAGTGACAGTATGATGAGCTACTAAGTTGCCGTGGGAGGGAAAAGACCCTATGCTGCCTCCACCCATTATATTGGCAATGTAAATGCATTTGTGTATACTTCCTATGCTTTCCATTAAGTTAATTGTTTTTTTTTTATGCTGCCACCCTATACAATTTTTTCTGAATATCTACCCTTGGTATGATACAATATCCTGCTTCTTCATTGCAAGTTCATGCTATTCTTTCTGCTGCAAGACACACACTGAAGATAAGAACCACAACACTACCTGCCTAGAGTTTGCATGTTCTCCCTGTGCCTGCGTGGGTTTCCTCCAGGTACTCCCGTTTCCTCCCACACTCCAAAGACATGCTAGTAGGTTAATTGGATCCTGTCTAAATTGGTCTTAGTATGTGTATGTGTGAATGTGAGTTAGGAACCTTAGATTGTAAGCTCCTTGAGGGTAGGGACTGATGTGAATGTACAATGTATATATGCGCTATATAAGTACCTGAAATAAATAAATAAATAAATAAGAAAAAAATATTAATTTTGACCATTACAAATACGGCATCTACATATTGTTTACCTGAACCTTTCTGCATGCAATAAAGATATTTGTGAATGCAAAGTATTTACTAAACTCGCCTATCTGATGAAGATTGCCTGTGGACATAGAGGTCTCAGTGATTGATAAGTTACTATTACAGCAGTTGGATTCAGAATAAGAACTGTGTCATTGAACTGAAGCCGAGATAAAAGTTTCTTCTTCTGCCCTGTCAGACGGGATTGTGCATTAAGGCAGAGCTGTGTAAATCTCAGAACTGAATGCACAGAAATAAAGATCCTTTAGCAGATAAATCAGTCCCTTTATATTTTTATCATATGTGTGTTTTGCTATTTGCCTGGAGTTCAGCTTTAAGAAAAAAAAAACAAAAGCAAAAGAAGTGGGTCTTATTTATTCGTGTGTTTCAAAAAAGAACACTTGGGTGCCCCGGAAGACATCATCTGTGACAAAATGCGTTGGGTGGAGTTACGTGATGTGACGTCATCTTGTTCCTGGAAGCATCCCAGGTAATGCCTTGTCTTTACTAGGGATTCTATTATTGACAGTGCTGCTTCTATCATTTTACCTGTAAGTGCATGTTATTGATTTTTAAGAAAGAGTTTATCAAGTTGTACACTATGTGGAGCACTTGGTCACCTTTCTTTCTTTGACATGCATGCTTGTACGGAGTGACCAGTGAAGATGGAGGATTAAATCGATATTCCCCCTTGATGTCATTTTTGGTGGATGTGAACGGGAAGCCTGGAGGAATATTGGCCCGCAATGATTAGAGCGCTGTATGACTTCTCTATAATATGGGGGTCATATTCCTCTAGTAAACCTCCTGGTGTGCTTATCTGGTGACAAAGACCCATTCAGTGTGGGATTCACAGCAACACTTCTGTGAGCTGATGTTTGGAGTGTTATTTCACACATTATTGCACAGGTGTGGACTTTCTCTGAATTGTCATTTGTATGTTTTCATTATTGGTAGATTTTATTTCATGCGATGACATGGTGTAAGTTTATATGTGCTTAGCACCACAGAGTAAATTTATGATTATTAGTGCTATGTTTTATATCTCATAGCGTGCTAGCTGCTTTCTATTATATTTTTGAATGTATTCCACTAGTGTGGTCTCACCCTCATTTTTTAACTTTTCAGCTTTCTGCATGTGTTTACACAAAGCAAAGCAAAAAAACGCCATTCACATATTTTTCCTAGGTTTTTCAGGTACTCTCATTAACGACGAATTCACACTATGTGCGTATGAAGTATATTGGGGCCAAAATGCACACAAAAAGAAGCTTATGTTCTTTTTCAAGTTCAGTTTCAAGTAATGCTACTCTAAGGCGTGAATGGGCACTAGTGAATATAGTCCCAGTGTCAAGCATTAACCCCCCTGGCGGTATTCCCGTGTGTGGCTTGGGGTGAATTTTCTGTACCAAAATCTGACATAATCATCCCGCCAGGGAGGTTAAAGGGCTTTTGGTAAAGCTTCAAATCGTGCTTCAAACAACTCAGTTATGTAAATCTGATTGGTTGCTCTAAGAAGATGCAAACGTTTTTATTTATGTTTATTTGGTTCAATTACTCATCGCCATCAGCACGGATTTGCATAGTATGAGGAGCTTACAGTGTCATTTCCCTACACCAGTCATAAACAACCAAACTGAGCAGACTCCACATAACCCAGCAGTATGTTTTTCAGTTATGAGAACATTCCAGAGAATTCTCAAGATACCAAAACAAACATATAGAGAACATGGACACTCCACGCCAATAGTGTTCCTGTTGGGAAATGAGCCCGGACTCCAAGAAGGTCAAAGTGCTATTGGATTCTGAGCTGGGGAATTTTATCATTGATTGCTCGCCCTACTATAAATAATTAAAGTGGACCTATCATTTACATATCATGAAGCAGCACATGTAAGCACTACAAATTCATTATGTTCAGAGTAAAAAAGGATCCCTTTCTTGCCATTTCTCTAAAGCAGCCTGACCCAATGTGCAATAACATGTCTGTGGCTACTAAGAGTATTCTAGGGGGGGGGGGGGGGGGGGGTTATGACATAAGCAACTGTAGAGAGTTTTCATCTAGACCAGTGGTCTCCAAACTGCAGCCCGCTGGGCAAATGCGGCCCTTTGCTTGTTTTTATCTGTCCCTTGGGGCAGTGTTCCTCTCCCTGATACAAGACACTATTCCTCCCACTGATACCAATGATGGGGCATTATTCTTCCTACAGGCACCAATGATGGGACACTATTCATCCCACTGACACCAACCATGGGATACTATTCCTCCCACTGATGCCGATTAGGCATTATTCCTCCCACTGACATGAATGTCTGGCCCTACTAAAGTCTGAAGGACCATAAACTGGCGCTTTGTTTAGAAAGTTTGGAGACCCCTGATCTAGACCCAGTGTGGCTTGCAATGATATAAAAAGATCAGCAAGCCCTAACCATTATGGTTACCCTTGCATACATATGTAAGTACAAACTATGGATAGAAACCATTGGGGAGATTTACTAAAACTGGAATGCGCAAAAATCTGGTGCAGCTCTGCAAAGAAACCAATAAGCTTCCAGGTTTTATTGTCAAAGCTTAATTGAACAAGCTGAAGTTAGAAGCTGATTGGCTACCATGCATAGCTCCACCAGATTCTGAGTGCTCCAGTCTTAGTAAATCTTCACCTACGTTTCTAAATCATTGGCACAAAACAACTCACACATTTTGATTCACAGCAAAATAATAGACTCTTCAAAGCTCATCCCAAACCCACTTATACTTACCTTGTCTGTTCTTCCTCACTACTCTATGGCTCAGTCATAACCTACATAAAATACCCACTTCTTCCATGTATGGGGGAACATGTCACCTTTTTCTATTATGCAGTGCACTTACTTGTTTCGGCAATGACTTCACTGCTTCTAGTACACAGTGGCATCTTCCCTTCCGCTAGGTTCCACACTGCCACTCTGTGCAACCTAAACAAAAAAGAGAGAGGAGACAAGTCAGAGATGAGCAGAGAGGCAGTCCTTGTGTTTTCCATCTGAGAGAATATGAACTTTAAGAATTTGTCATACAAAATTACAATATTACACCCCCCCATGCAGACAGTTGATGTTTGCATTGTGCATGCACTGGAGGGCCATTATGTTTGGAAGAATACATCCTAGCGCTGGGTGTATGTTCACTTGAGACTTTAACTGTGTCAGGACCTGTATGCAGTTGCACCACAGTATTGGTGTGCTTCTAACAAATTAAGGGCTGCAATACCATGTGATTATCACTCACCTAAGCCACTTTACTATCTTCAAACCAATTACAGACCTACTTTGTTCAACACAGGCGACTAAAGCCTCGTACACACAGTTCGGCGGTCGTATGCAAACGGTCGTACGACCGCTCGTTGTATGATCATCCGACCGTTAGTACATGCGATTAGAACAGCCTACGTACGACGGTCATACAACAGAAGTTGTATGAGCAAACTAGAATACTTTGGCAGTACCAACAAGCAGTCATACCACCGTTGTATCGTGTGTACAGAGAAGTTGGTTCACAAGTTGTACTGTGCAAAACACGCATGCTCAGAAGTCAGGAACGGCTGGACACTAATTACATGCACCTGAACTTTCTCTTTATAGGTTTATAACACGTCACTATGTTCGGCTTGGTCGTACAATCGTGTAGTGCATGTCAGTACACAAGTTACATGATCCAACATACGATTTGGTCCGTTCGGTTGTACGACCGTCGAACCGTGTGTACGAGGCTTAAGTTTGCAGTGGGATTGTTTACGTACCGATACGGGGACCGCACTTGACCAGTTTACCCACATCCATGTCATTTATATAGAAAAAGATGGAGGCAACATTTGGCCTCCTGATTTCTTCTGGTTCTTCTGCAGACAAAGATGCAAAAAGTGGGCCAGCTATGACCCTTGGGTTTCAGGTATGCAAACGTTAGGCCTTCTGTATTTAAATGATCATGGTCTGTAACCCAGAGCTCATTAAAACGGAGTTCCACCCAAAAGTGGAACTTCCTCTTTAAGTGTAGGTGACCCCGACATGCCACAATTGGTATGTAATTTTTTTTTTGGGGGGGCCCTGTTTTTCCAGCTCCCACTTCCTCTCCTGGGGCCATGGAGCCAGAAGGAAGTTCACCTCTCCCCCCTCCCTCCCGGCAATCTTCTGGGACACGTCACAGGTCCCAGAAGATTGCCACAGCTGGGCGCCCACACTTGCTATGCCAGAGGGGGAGGGGAGGGGGAGAGGAGCGATGCATTGGGCAGCCGCATCGCTGGACCATGGAACAGGTGAGTAGCAATTTACACATTTTGTAGCTGCTGACTTTTAAATGTGTGGCACTCCGCTTTAAGTTGGTGTTAACTTAGAGTAAAGTTACAACCCATCCAAAGATATCAGGACCCCTAGCTGGTGGGATATCTGCATTATTTACTAATTAGCCAAAGTTAGCAGGCACCCCACCAAGTGGACAAACGCTTCTATTGGTAGCTATTGGTAAGCCTGAGATTAAAGTGCAGGTCCAGCCAAATATTTTACTGCTATTTGGGGCTGCATGCTATTTCGGGCTTGCATTGACTTACTGGTTTCACCAGCCAGAAAATGTCAGAAAATTGTCAACAGCCACACAAACAGAAATAAAAGAACTTTTTTAACCACTTGACCTTCAGAAGATTTACCCCCTTCATGACCAAGGTATTTTTTGTGCTATGGCACTGCATTACTTTAACTGACAATTGCACGGTCATGCAATGCTGTACCCAAATAAAATTTATGGCATTTTTTCCCACACTAGAGCTTTCTTTTTTATACAAGGAAAAAGGCGCACAGTGGTACAAGCTCTCCAATACTTACAGAACAAAATAACATAAAGAGGGAACACAGGGGGGTGGAGGATGGATCAATAGAGTCTTTTCGTCAGTCCACAAATAGATGCAGCACTCTAGTGGGGAAGCCGCTGGCCACTAAAAGAAACAAACAAGGACAGAGGCGCTTCTAAGAGCAGACTGCATGACATTTTAATGACATTAAAAACAATAGCATAGCAACTCACAAACGAGCATCTAGGCAGCGCATGTGGTGGTATAGTCCCATGGCAGAGGGCGTCAATGGCCCGCCATCCCGAATCAGGCAATGAAGTCCGGTAAAGATGTTAAAACAGCGTCTGTAGCCGGCAAGGCGCCAAACCGAGGCTTGGAATGCACTGTAGAGGGTCGCGGCGGCGTGACGTCAGCAAAGTGCGACGCGTTTCTGAGCGTGCGGTTCACGCAGGCGGAAGTGACCGCGCTATTTCATCAGGCACAAGGAAGTGAGGTCTCACTTCCTTGTGCCTGATGAAAGAGTGCGGTCACTTCTACAGTGCATTCCAAGCCTCGGTTTGGCGCCTTGCCGGCTACAGACGCTGTTTTAACATCTTTACCGGACTTCACTGCCTGATTTGGGATGGCGAGCCGTTGACGCCCTCTGCCATGGGACTATACCACCACATGCGCTGCCTAGATGCTCGTTTGTGAGTTGCTATGCTATTGTTTTTAATGTCATTAAAATGTCATGCAGTCTGCTCTTAGAAGCGCCTCTGTCCTTGTTTGTTTAGAGCTTTCTTTTGGTGGTATTTGATCACCACTGCGTTTTATGTTTTTTGCGCTGTAAACAAAAAAAGACCAACAATTTTGAAATAAAAACAATATTTTTTATTTTCTGCTATAAAACATATCTAATAAATAATTAAAAAAATAAAATGTCTTCATAAACGTAGGCCAATATGTATTCTGCTACATATTTTTGGTAAAAAAAATCCCAATAAGCGTATATTGATGCAAAAGTTATAGCATCTACAAACTATGGTATATAAACCCAACACTTTCCCACTGTCACAACAGAGCTCCATCCAGCCTCTCTTCCCAACTCTCGGTGGATGCCGGCTGACATCCATTCGCCAGCCCCGCTGATCAGCTTCTGCTGTGACTAATCACAGCCCCCTAGGTGGAAATGTAGAATCATGTATATATACGTGATTCTGCACAGAACGGCTGCCGTGTAGCAGTAAATCTGTGGTTATTTTTTTTTTATTTTAGAAGAGTAGAGAAATATTACAACCCCCACCCTTTTTTATTGCTGTTTATTTTTCTGGTGTATATTTTCCCTAAACTTCCGGTCAGACAGAACTGTTGCTAACGTGACAGTCAGGGCAAGTACAGTGCCTTGAAAAAGTATTCATACCCCTTGAAATTTTCCACAAATTGTCATGTTACAGCCAAAAACGTGAATGTGTTTTATTGGGTTTTTATGTGTTAGACCAACACAAAGTGGCACATAACTGTGAAGCAGAAGGAAAATGATTAATGGTTTTCAAATTTTTTTACAAATAAATATGTGAAAAGTGTGACGTACATTTCTATTCAGCCCCCTTTACTCTGATATCCCTAACTAAAATCTAGTGGAACCAATTGCCTTCAGAAATCACCTAATTAGTAAACAGAGTCCCCCTGTGTGTAATTTAATCTCAGTATAAATGCAGCTGTTCTGTGAAGCATTCAGAGGTTTGTTAGAGAACCTTGGTGAACAAACAGCATCATGAAGGCCAAGGAACACACCAGACAGGTCAGGGATAAAGTTGTAGAGAAGTTTAAAGCAGGGTTAGGTTATAAAAAAATATCCCAAGATTTGAACATCTCACGGAGCACTGTTCAATCCATCATCCGAAAATGGAAAGAGTATGGAACAACTGCAAACCTACCAAGACATGGCCGCCCACCTAAACTGACAGGCCGGGCAAGGAGAGCATTAATCAGAGAAGCAGCCAAGAGGCCCATGGTAACTCTGGAGGAGCTGCAGAGATCCACAGCTCAGGTGGGAGAATCTGTCCACAGGACAACTATTAGTCCTGCACTCCACAAATCTGCCCTTTATGGAAGAGTGACAAGAAGAAAGCCATGGTTGAAAGAAAGTCATAAGAAGTCCCTTTTGTGAGACGCCATGTGGGGGACACAGCAAACATGTGGAAGAAGTTGCTCTGGTCAGATGAGACCAAAACTTAACTTTTTGGTCTAAAATCAAAACGCTATGGGTAACGGAAAGGTAACACTGCACCTCACCCTGAACACACCATCCTCACCATGAAACATGGTGGTGGCAGTATCATGTTGAGATGATGCTTTTCATTAGCAGGGACAGGGAAGCTGGTCAGAGTTGATGGGAAGATGGATGGAGCCAAATACAGGGCAATCTTAGAAGAAATCCTGTTAGAGTCTGCGAAAAGACTTGAGACTGGGGTGGAGGTTCTTCTTCCAGCAGGACAACGACCCTAAACATACAGCCAGAGCTACAATGGAATGGTTTAGATCAAAGCATATTCATGTGTTAGAATAGCCCAGTCAAAGTCCAGACCTAAATTCAATTGAGAATCTGTGGCAAGACTTGAAAATTGCTGTTCACAGACACTCTACATCCAATCTGACAGAGCTTAACCACTTACCAAGTGGAAGGTTTTCCAGCTTTAGGAACAGAGCACTTTTTGCGATTTGGCACTGCGTCGCTTTAACTGACAAGTTTGTGTCCTTTTTTCCCACAAATAGAGCTTTCTTTTGGTGGTATTTGATCGCCTCTGCGTCATTTCTGATCGCCGCTATAAACAAAAGAAGAGCGACCATTTTGCAAAAAAACCCAAATTTCTTACTTTTTGCTAAAATTCAAATCCAAAAAAAATATAAAAAAACATTTTTTTTCACCGGTTTTGGCCGATTTATATTCTTCCTCATATTTGTGATAAAAAAAAAATCACAATTGGCATTTATTGATTAGTTAGCGCAAAAGTGGCCACGTTTACGGATGATGAGATTTAGCGGTACTGCGATATTGCAGCGGACATGTCGGACATTTTTACACTTTTTTGGGACCAATGACATTTATTCAGCGATCAGAAATTTAAATGTCCACTGATTACTGTATAAATGTCATTGGCAGTGAAGGGGTTAACCTGGGGGGAGAGCTAGGGGTTAAGTGTGTTCCCTGGATGTGTTCTTACTGTGGGGGGTTGGGCTACCATGGGTATGAGAGATCGAACTGATCCCAGTGACAGGGATCAGTAGATCTCCCATGCCTGCACTGTCAGAATGGGGAACCGCCGTGTTTACATTGGCGGTTCCCCGTTCTTTGCCTGTGACCGCTCATCGCGGCTCGCCGGTGGACATCGGGTCCGCCCGAGCCACGGGCACACTCCACAGGAGTGCGGCAGGCGCGCGCGCGTGCCCCCTAGCGCCCGTTCGCAGATCGCCATCTTTTTACGGCGATTCGCGCACAGCAACCCGACTGCCGCCATGAAAACATGGCACGCGGTTGGGAAGTGGTTAAGCTATTTTACAAAGAAGAATGGGCAAAATGTAATTTTCTAGATGTGTAAAGCTGGTAGAGACATCCCCAAAAAAATTACATTTTTGGTTGTAGTAACATGACAAAATCTGGAAATTTTAAGGGGTATGAATACTTTTTCAAGGCACTGTAAGCACATAATGGGCATGAAGGACTTTAGCTATGAGGAACAATTAATAGCAGAATTTATTTTCCCTTGAAAAGAGAGGGGATATAATTACTACTTATGAATACACATATGGTCCATATAGTAGACTAAAAAGCAAACATTAATTATATTGCAGCTTACCAATACTCAGATGTGATGGTTGCATTTGTTTCTTTTTTACGCTTTCTTTCCCTAATTTTCACCTAGTGATCTGGTCAGTAGGTCTGTTATTTTTCATAAGAACAAGCTGTCCTGCAAATGTAGCAGTTCGAGGGATGAGACAAACCATTTACCAATGACAGGGGCGCGTGCAAGGATCGTTTTTTGTTTATTTATGTAAAACCTTTATCCCAAAAGAAACAAACACTGTTTGTGTAACTGCCTATAAAGTGTGAGCTAAAGTTCAGCTTTTTTTTTTTTTTTTTAGTAGATCTAAATCTGCTAGTGCATCTAATACTCCCCTTCCCCCAGATTAACAATGCTGCTGTCCAAACATGCCTCTGTGCAACTTGATCCAGAGTGGGGGGCACTCTAATGCCCCGTACACACGGGACGACGATCGCATTCAACAGGTCGTACTCACGACAGTTGTATGCGATATCGATCGTTCGTATGCGCGATTTGAACAGTCGAACATACGACGGTCGTACAAGGGAGTTGTATGAGCAGACCAGAAAACTTGGTCGTACCAACAAGCTCTCATACGACCGTTGTATCGTGTGTACAGAGCAGTTGGTACAACAAAGTTGTATTGTGCAAAACACGCATGCTCAGAGGTCAGGAATGGCTGGATGCTAATTACATGCACCTGAACGTTCTTTCCCCGGACGTACAATTGTGTAGTGCAGTCAGTATGCTGCATACAACAGCCAACATACGATTCAACACGGTCGTACGTGCGATCGTTGTCCCGTGTGTATGAGGCTTAACACAGGAGGTGTATTACTGGGCAGATCATTAAGTGAAAACAGAGGGGGGGGAGCCTAAAAAAAAGAAAACGAACACAGCCACCACATCTAATGACTGGTAAGCTGCAATATATTACATTGTTGGTTTTGGGTTTAATACCGCTTTAAGTTCATATGAAATAGGCTGTTTTTGATTTTGAAGAAAAATAGGTTTAACTTACTTTTAGAAGGATCTAGTTCTTGCCAGCTCTGTATATTGTAACAAGAATCTGGGTGTATTTTAAAGCCATAAAAAATAATTAGCTATTAATATTTTTAAGTAATAACATTGTAGATTGTTAATCCAGGGATTGTCTGATTGTCTTAAATTATATCCTAGTTGGAACAAATTGAAAAATGTAATATAAGTATTTTTAATTTATCTGGATGCACTGTGGACTCTGAATTCTATGGATGTGGATATTTAATGGTTCAAGATTTTTATTGTTTTTTCTTGACATAGTATAATCAGCACATTGTCAATAATACAAGGTATAAATACCCAAGGTATTAAACAAGTAAAAGAAGAACACATAAATATAACTAACATTGAAATGTATCCCTAATAAAAAAAGAAAGTAGGGATGTATCAGATTTGTTAACAAAATCAAATAATTAAACTAATATCATTGTTTAAACAGGATATTAAAAGGATCAGTATATAATGTAGGATTTACATAGTATAATACATATCATTGTAATTAATCATTAATCAATTGAATAATGTTTTTAAAGTTGTTCAAGCTAAAAGAAATCATATAATTAAAAAAAAGGAGTAAATGAAAAAAAAAGAAGAAAAATGTGGTCAAGATAAGGACATTTAAGGTTTTCCCACATATATTTATCCATAGATGAATAATGTAACCGCATATTTTCAAAAATAGTTAGGCGGCTATGCAAGTCAATTTATCTTTGATCATAACCCAGTTCAACTTTTGTATAATATAATCAAATGTTATTCCAGATTGATTCCAACAACACGCAATGGTTATTCTAGCGACTAGGTTTATATACGAAATTATTTGTTTGGTGTGTTTAGGTAAACTCATTTCAAATTTTTGAAAGAGAGCAGTTACAGGGGATTTAATAATATTTTTTTTGGTAATTTCATGTATAAAGTCAAATATGTTGATCCAAAATTTACAGATTTTGGGACATCATCACCAGATGTGTACCATAAAATCTTCTTGACCACAATTTTTTTAAAACATTTAAAAGAGACTTTTTCATTCATTTTAGCTATTCTCAATGGAACCATGTACCATCGCAATGGAGTTTTGTAATTAGAGTCCACCAAAGATGTATTGATGTGTATGTTAGAGAGATTATTGATCGTTTTATACCATTCTGAGAGTTCCCAATAAAAATTAAGATCTTTTTCCAATTGTGCCATATATGGAAGCTTATGTTCAGGTTCAATTAAAATATTATATATAATAGAGATATGGCATTTTATTGGATTTCTAGTAGTACAAGATTGTTCGAATAGGGATAACTGGAGTGGGTAACTAATTGTACTAAGTTTATTCTTTAAGAATAAAGTGATCAGGTTGTATCAAGACAGTTCTGAGGATGGTAGTTGTAATACAGATTGATAATGATCCAGTGAGTATAATTTATTCCCAGATAAAAAGTATATAATACGTGATAAACCTTTATTCTCCCACCACCGAAAAAGTTCAGAGTATAATCCAGGTATTAATTCAGGATTATTAAACAAAGGAAATAAATGTGTATGAGGTAAACAAGATTTTTCCTTATTCAACATCTATCCCAAAGTGATAACGAGAATGAGTGATTAGGACATAAGATTGGGAGTTGTAATTTGCTAGGAATCAACATCATAGCAGCAATCGAACCTTCAGAGTATTCAAGGGCCTCCATGTCAACCCAGTGGGGAGTTGGACCAGGAATTGTAGTGACTGCCAGTTGGGCTATCTAAACTGCTTGACAGTAAGCAATTAAATCTGGGACTCCTAGGCCTCCACAATTTTTTGAAGTGTACATTGTTAGTTTTTTTAATTCTAGTGTGTTTATGTCCCCAAATAAAATTAAAGATCTTTCTTTAAAATAGAAGGAGGCCTCATTTAGGAATTATGATAGGGAGATTTCGAAAGAGATATAAAATAATTGGTAAAATATTCATCTTGACTGATGAAATCTTTCCAAACCAAGAAAAATTCGGCCTTGACCATTTATTCATATCTTCTGAAAGCCTTCTAAACATAGGAGGATAATTTGCTGAGAAGAAAATATGTATGGAAGAGGTCAACTGAATTCCTAGCTATGAAAGAGAATGAGTGGCCCATTGGAATTCAAAATTACATTTAAGTAATGTAACTGTAGATTTGGAGAGATTGAGGTTTAAGGCAATAGATTTACTTTTATTTACCACCAGTTCCGATAATCCCAAAAATGAGGTTAAAAGTTACATTAGGTTGGGTATTGTTAATAAAACATATAAATTGCCATGCTGAGTGATTAATATAGTAAAAAATACATCATATAACAAACAAACGTCCAAAGTCAAGTTGAATGGTGAATGCAAATGTACTTCAAAGTATTCAAAGCAAGTAATGACCAAAACACCCAGGTGCACCTTCCACCGTGTATAGATAAGATATGATCTTACCAGATTCCAAGACTCCACGTTATAGGAGTCTGAAAAGGCATGGATTCACAACTCATAGCCGATCCACTAACAGCGAAGAAGCAGGTATGGTATCACGTATGGTTCCAATTAATCTCAAGTATTTCTCATAAGCACCGTAAAAGGAAGAAAATACTCACCTAGCATAAAACCATATGGTAATTTATTAAAAGAAAGCGCCCTGCCTGACTGTCCTTCTTGTGTCTCTAGGCACAAGGACTAATGATCCTTGTCTTATAGAGACACGTGAAGGGATAGTCTTGCCCCTAGACGGAACAAAGGACAAGACGGAGAGACACCTCGCCACTGGCCGCTAGCCCCCGGGGCTACTACAGTGAATATTGTTTTGTACCTTCCGCCTCAAATACGGGTAACTATGGTGCGGTAAAGCTAAAGACTAGCTGTCTAGAGTCAGACCTTAAAATATCGATGTGTTAAAAAAATGTGACCTGAACACATTCAACGATCGTTGCGAAAGAAAATTATTTAATGGTATACCAAAATACGATCCACTCATAAAAGAAGGAAAATGCCACGAATACTCTTTATGAACTCTAATTAACCTTGGTATGCACTATGGT
>BLSH010173673.1:290453-314086 GCA_018402905.1 Glandirana rugosa | reverse complement strand
AAGTGTGTTGTGGCCTCACCGAGGCCACACAGACGATCAGGTAAAGTCCAGGATTAATTCGGTTTTTAAACCAGACTTTAGTCTGGACTTTACCACTTGTCCCTGCATGACCTGGGGACGACACTCGGTGAGGCAGGAAATCACACTTGGATCGGATTCCCTACCGACTCCAATCTTTTCACTGTTTGAAAGAGAGTTGACCTTGGTAACACTAGTCTCCACAAGGAGGACTGATGTATGTCAGGACGAGTGGTAATAACCGTGGGTACTTCAAATACATGTATAACACCTTATAGATGACTTCCTTTACATAGTTTAATTGGTTGTATAATGATGTCTATCGAACACAAACTGTTTTTTGACATTTACTATTTATTGTAAATTTTTCTATTTGTAATACTCCTTTTGTCTCTTTTGGTATTACGAACGGAACAGGCACCATAACCGTGGGAAACGACGTTTAGTCATACCTTTGGGTTAAACCGAGTGGACAACGTCTAGAGTTTACTCCTAGTGGACACTACCTATCTGTAGTAATATGTTGGTTAATTTGATACATTTCCTTCAGTAGATATTCCACAATATGTACATAAACTTCATGGGTGCCAATAATGGTGAGCAGGACTGTATGTAGTCAGGAGGAACACCTCTGATCACAATGGTTCCAGTTGAGAGAAAGTTTGTCACTTTTCTAACCTCAGCCATCCCTTAGGCTAGGTTCACACTAAAGGACGGAGTGGCTCACAGCAGGGGTCCAGTACGTCCCTGTTCACCATTTCAGGTCTGATTTCAGACCAAATTTTTGGCTTAATTAGGACCTGAAATGGACTAGCAGACACACCGGAGCCACTCCGGTGTTGTGTGAACTGGCTCCATAGAGAGTCAGTCACAATCTCCTTTCATGCAAATTGGTTGTGGAGAAACCCACATGCAATTCGCAATAGTGTGAACCCAGCCTTAAGGAGGATAAAGAGAAGCAGGATATGTGCCTTTTTAATCCACCAATACAAAGTACCTGTTCTGTGGGACTATGGTAACCACACATAACAGAAGGGGGTCTTGGACTACATGCCAAAGTTCCTGGAAACATGTTGGACACAAGTTACTCTGAATCCTAACACATAGTTACATAGTCGGTAGGGTTGAAAAAAGACACCAGTCCATCCAGTTGTGTGTGCGGGTGTTTATGTCAATAGTACATCGTATATCCCTGTATGTTTCAATCGTTAAGATTCCCATAGTATAGTTTTTTGAAACTATCGATGTTCCCTGCTGATGCCACTGCTTGTGCAAGAGAATTCCATATCCTTACTGCTCTGACAGTAAAGAACCCTCTACACAGATTATGGTTAAACTGATTCTCTTCCAATTTCTTTAAAAGGCCACTTGTTTTTTTAAACTCCCTTTCACTGAAAAGTTTTTTCCCTATGCTAGGGTCACAATTGAGGTATTTGTGTCTCTCTATCATATCACCTCTCAAGCGTCTCCTCTCCAGAGAGAATACGTTCAATGCTTGTAGCCTTTCCCCATAGCTGAGACCTTCTAGCCCCTTTATTAGCTTTGTTGCCCTTCTCTGAACTCTTTCCAGTTCTAGCACATCCTTTTTAGGACTGGTTCCCAGAACTGGACGGAATACTCCAGATGCAGCCAGACCAGAGTCTTGTAGATTGGGAGAATTATTGTTTTATCTCTGGAGTAAATTCCCTGCATTTTAATGCATGCTAATATTCTGTTGGCTTTGCTTGCAGCAGCTTGGCATTGCATGCCATTGCTGAGCCTACCATCTACTAGGACCCCAAGGTCCTTTTCCATCTTGGAATCCCCCAGAGGTTCTCCCCCTAGCAAGTAACTCGCATTCATATTTTTAGACATTAAACATTTGCATTGATTATGAAGTTTATGAAATGAAAATGTTTTCAATTCACTTTGGAAAAAACAACAAAGTTATTAGATATTATAGTTATTTTCTATCTTCAGCAAATCTAGTAACAATACTGACAATTTAATGCTTGTAACGTTTATCGGAATTTCAGGTCCACAATAATTCACTGAGCAGCTCTGAATCCTGGCACTATTGTAAGCAGTCAATGACATGTAGCCTTTGCAGATATACTAAGAACAAATTGTTATCAGATATTATTTATCACTGTAAACCTTGGCTGGCCATACATTACAATTTTCTTGTGCAATTTTCGTTTAGATTTACCAAAAACATATAATATGAGGTCAAACCTAAACACTTTCAATTTGTATGCAATCAGGCAGGCCCTTGTACTACATAGCTGAAGGTAAATCTTAAGGAAATTGAACAAGAAAATTGTATAACGTAAGGTGAGCTTTAGTTACAAAATCTTTTAACACAAGGTAGGCGTTTCTTCTAATCATTATGATGGAGTATATCAGCCACCATGAAAAGGCAGGAGAGGCAACTGCTCCAGTGCAGGGATTTCATGTGCACCTTGCTTATCACATGTATGTCCCATCTTTTGTCAAGTGCTACTCACAATCAGTGCATGATCAGCAGAGTGCACATAGCAGGAAGGTCCAACTATGCTCTTATGCACTTCCAGGTCCACTTGGAACCTGATTGGCAAACCCTAAGCTGTGCAATGACACTGAAACAAGCGCGGTGGCAGCTGGGAGTTGTATCCCAGCCACAGAAGATGATCAGGCATGCATCAGGAGGGAAGGAGATCACACAGGGAATGGGATGTCTAGGGCTTGTAGTTTGGCATCTTCACCCTTGACACTGAATTACCTTATCCCAGCACTGGGTGTGGAGGTAAGAAAACCATTTTAACATGCCTGTGTAGCCTTTGTATCACAGTAGCCTCAATCCTGGCCTGTATTTGCCAACATTTAGAAACATCATATTTTCAGGACAGTTATAACTCAATAAGGGAAATATTTGAATATAACTGGTAATTTACCAATAGAAGAAAGAAGCTGCACATCCAGATGATTTCCTGGCTTTATTTGGGTCAAGGGCACCACAAATACCAGCAAGCAGTCCGTAGACGCGTTACACACTGCAGATGTGTGCTTAATCATTAATGATTAATCATTTCCGAAAAATTAAAATTAGTCTGAATTTTAATTTGGAACTAAATGAACCGCACATGTCTATTTCTTAGCAATCTGTGTTGGATCTTGCAGTTTAGATATAAACAGTGCCTCCTAGAGTCTTGCTTTATGATACTTTCAGACATAAGATAATTACCACTCCAACTTGTTCATATTGCGTCCCTGTAGCAGACACCCCTGTCAATCTGTCTTGTGGGGGTGGGGAAGCGGGGAGGTAAAGCCTTCAGCCATGTTGGATATTTTTTCCTATCAGATAAGCTGGCACTAGAAATGACTATGTTTTTGCCTCTGGCCCTATCACTTTCAAATCACTTTGGAAAACATGGCTAGCATGTCTAGCTGTGTCCATCTTGAGGAAGGGCAGATGATTCACATAGCATTTACTTCCTGGAATCTGTATGCCCTTACCTCAGGCATGCAGGCATTCCCAGTAGACAACAGTTATGTAGAAAGATGTCGGACAGGAGAATCTCAGTAACGCTACCCCACTGGTTGAATGAGTGACATCGTTGCCAGATTTTAATTCACTCAAAATTGACTTTAACGCTGTAAGTGCAATATATTTTATTCATTTATTAAATGTGATCCCTACGATATCACACTGCTGGAGTCCCCTCTCTTTATTCATGACCCACGTTGGATGGAGCTCGCCCTCTCAGGAATCTGAGTGACATCCTTTTGCACCCTGTGGTGAGGTCCCGGTCCATAGGAACTCCAAGGTGCCTTCCAGTGACACGGCTGTGATCCCTCCTACCCTGAGCAGCCTTTGGACGAGAGAGAGCTGTCCCTGCTGACACCACTAGAGGACCCTTCTTACCCCGGCAAGGGGACCTGGGCTGGTGACAAGTCAAAGTGCAGCCTGCGCTTACATCTGGCAAGCTGCCATCCATTTCTGGTGGAGGTTATTTGCACCTTTACTTCACATCTGAGTCACTTGGTGTATTTATTTGTCTGAGATCTACAGTCTGCAAGAATTTTGGAACCATTGCACCTGAGATTCTATCTTCCTATGAACTTTTTGTATGACTGGATTTCAATATGCCTATCAGAGTGGTTCATGCTTCAAAGTGGACAGTGTGCCTTTCGTGCTATCATATCTGGAAGTGCTGTGGGTGCACTGTACCTTTGTTATACATCTATTTGCCTATACTATATTATTCAGGTGTATATCAAACTATCTATGATGTTTACATATGTGGTTTAGCTATGCACTGATGGAGAAATTCTGTCATTTATAAGAGCGCAGCCTTGTGTGTATTTAAGATTTTATTTCATGCCTGAATTTTCTAGCCTTCTGTAAGTGTAACAAACCTATTATTAAATTTTTGCGGTTTTACACTTTCCTTGTCTATGCATGAATTTCAATCCACGGAATTCCATCTAAGATTTCAAGTGCCCATTCACACAGGGGCGACTTGCGCTCCGACTTGAGTTGCCTCAAGTCGCCCCAAGTCACTTGACAAGTGAAATCCCATTGAAGTGAATGGGAGCGGTCTTAATGTACGCTACTGAAATCGCTCCGACTTCAGAAAAGGTTCCTGTACTACTTGGAGGCGACTTCTATCTGACTTGTGCCCATAGAAGTCACCTCCAAGTCAGATCCCCCATCTAAATGCAAGTGACTTTGTAGTGAAAAGAATAGAATTTATTTGGGGCAGCCCCCTCCATTCTCTGACTGGCCACAGGCAAAGTCGCCTGGCATAAGTCATGTTGTAAGTCGCCTGAAGTGGTGCTGAAGTCACCCTGAAAGTTGCGCTGAAATCGCCTAGCAAAGTCGCGCTGAAGTCGGGTCGCCCCTGTGTGTATGCAGCCTAAAGGATGAATAGCCCATTCGAATACCACACCTGAAGTATCCAAGCAGTTGATTACCGCAACATGAGCAGGCTGGATATCCAAGGGAGTTATCCAGAGCTATGGTCTTTTGAATCACCTGAGTCCAAAGTCTCCCAGAAATATACAGCAACTAAGGAACCATCATCCAGCCGAGTTTGTGTAACAGTAAGGCGAATTTGACCCCTGTAATGGGGGTCCACCTCATCTGGTAAGGGGCCACCTTGATTAGATGGAACGTCATATTATACAGCATAGAAGATTGCTTATAAAGTCATAATTTATAGACGCCGTGCAGTTTTTCATATTTTTTGTCTATTGGGGAGATCCATACAGAAACTGTGTGCAAGATTATTTCCCTTTGTGGTCTTAAGCGATTATATCCAAGAAAAAGAACTGTATTTGACCTTTCACATGTTTGCTACACTTTTTGGAACATTGCAGGGTTTTTTGAAACCTTTTCTGTGTGATTATACATTGTTTATGCACTAGTCATTTTATTTGATATATTATATACTTACAGTATACATAGCCTCAAAGGCTTTTTTCCAGCATTCACTTACCAAGTCACATTGTTACATTGTATGCTCACACATAGCCTCACAGGTTTTTTCTAGTATCCATTTATGAAGTCACATTGTTTACACAGGAATAGCGCACCATTTTTTACATTTATAATTTCTAGTCCCATTCCTGGCCTTGAGTTGCAGCTGTTGCATTCCCTTTTGACCAGCACAGCAAATATATATCTAAACAGGAGGACAGGAGAGCATGCTTAGCTGAGTAAGACCCTCCTCCCCTCCTTCAGATGAAAGAAAAAAATACCCATGAAGACTCCTGGGATGTGTGACATCATTTTGGCCTAGGCCAGAAACCAGAAAGCATCAAAATGTTTTAAAACATATAAATATAATATACCTTTCAATCTATTCACTAAGGCTGAAGTTGCACTTTAACCCCTTCACGCCAACGGTACGCAAATATGCGGCCCTACTGTACTAGGCTTTTTTCCATGAGGCCGCATGTTTGCGTATCTCCCTTTGTGTTGGGAGCATGCTGCATGGCGGGCTCCCAGCGCAGAGACCGCAGTCTCACCAAGAGCCCTGTTCTAACGATCGGGGCCTGGAACGTCCGATTCCAGGTCACCTGATCGCTGTGATAGTCTCTGATTGGCTATCCCAGTGATCAGTCACTGTGAAGCCCACCCCTGTGTTTTCGGTCTCTGTGAATGGACAAGAAAGATACATTGTATCACCCTCTGTGCTTGCAGAGATAGAAAAAAAAGTGTGTGTAGAAAAAAAATGTAAAAAAGGAAAATAAAAAAAAATAGAAAAGATTCCTAGATCATGGTTTGATCTTGGTCAGCGCCAGGGTTAGTGTTTGGGTCACAGGTTAAGGTCAGGGTCAGTATTTTGTGGACATGATTTTTTTTAAAATGAGCATCAGTGTCAGTTAGTGTGTGTGTCGGTGTGTTTTGGGTAGGATTAAAAAAAAGCAAAATGTGCATTATTGTTTCTGGGCTGTACTACGGGTACAAACAACAGATAACATTACACATATGTGGTATCATTGCGATTGTCATAAGCAGGAGAATTTATTTTGGGTTGTTCTTTGGTGGTAAATTATTGTAGTAGCAAAAAAAAAAAATACAGTTACATTTTTAAAAAATTATATATATTTTTACTATTTTGGGACAGTTTTCCTTTGATAATAAAAAAAAATCAAGGTTTAATCCACCTGGATGCACAAAATAGTTAGTGATGATGATATGTAAGGTTTTGCTAACATATTGCAAAGTTGCAAAATTGGGCTTAGGCATTTACATTTGTTTTACCCTTAGGCACGAAGGGGTTAATATATGAGGGTCCTTCAAAAAGTTTCCACACGTTTTTTTAACTCTACTAAATATAAAAAAGTGCGGAAATTTTTTGAAGACCCTCATATGTGTGAGTTGGATCTTGTCTATATGCTTTATATGTCTACGCTATATATGTCTTGCTAACGTTACCTTGCTGCCCTAGAGATTGACTGTTGAGTGCCTTACTGTAAAAATGCCCCTACATTAAAAGCTATCTTGCCAAAATGATTTACCTTTCTAAAAATGATATATTTATATTCATTTTGTTGTCAATCAAACTAGAGTGTTATTGTTTTGAATATCTGGCAATTTTCCTAAGCCTTTTAAATGTATAATTTTAGGAGCTGTTAAAATCATCACGTATGGGAGATCATTTCAGTGACGACACCTCATTAATCTTTTTAGTGTGGAACTGATGTGTCTAACACATTGCTCTCTTGCTGTCATTAACCCGACCAACTTAAACTGCCTTATGTCTGAGTGTGATATTTTATATCCTCTGAAATTATTATGATATATATACTGCTACCAGAAATTTTATGCATTTGTTTTTCCAAGGAGAAATAACCGCTAAAAAGTCCAATCTATTCTACTCTTGGTACTCAGAGTTCCTACAATGCCAAAGGATCACATTACATGACTGTACATTGCACTCAAGGGAGGTGTATGGAAATTTACAGCACTAAATTACAAATGTGAAGTTGATTCTCTGCCAAGTGAATCAGATACTTGCCACAGCAAGAATTTCATATCATTACCATTTAGATTATGGCTTATAATATGAAGTGCGAGTTATGGGCTTTTAAAGTGCAACTGTAGCCAACATGCAATCAGTGAACAATTAATAATGCTGGGTGAACATTTCATATCAGAAGGTCCATTTAGTTTATTATATCTTTTTGACTTTTTCTTCATATGTGTTTGCAGCACGCCCTCCGCAGGGCCTGCTGATGAACTTGGATCTTCCACTCCTGCACAGCCAGGCACACCAAATTTTCACAGCACCCAGAGTCAAAGACCACACTGTGATTTTGCTTTTATGTTTTATTAGGGGGTTTCAACTTGGATATGGATGGGAGGTTATGGGATGCCCACTTGACCTCAGCAAAACTTTTAAAAAACGTTTGGGACGTCTTCCTATATATACATATAGTATATTGTCAAAAGTATCGGGACACTTTCCCTTACACGCACATGAACTTTAATGGCATCCCAGTCTTAGTCCATAGGGTTCATTATTGAGTTGGCCCACCCTTTGCATCTATAACAGCTTCATCTCTTCTGGGAAGGCTGTCCACAAAGTTTAGAAGTGTGTCTATGGGAATGTTTGACCATTTTTCCAGAAGCGCATTTGTGACATCAGGCACTGATGTTGAACTAGAAGGCGTGGTTCGCAGTCTCCACTCTTATTCATCCCATATCAGCATTAGATCCTCCTAGGGAGAAGAAGCGTGACCAACCTATCCAGACTCGGCTCCCTGTTTCAGGGACGACTCACTCGCAGCCACATCCATCACTCCCCAGCTTGGACAGTGGAGGGAGGAGGAGGGGAGATCAGAGTGTCATCCTGGCCAGGACTTGGTGTCTCTGGGCTCCTCCGGTGTGGTGTGTTGTGTGGAGCCCAGCCTGCGCCGCCTGTTCTCTCTCCTGTAACTCTGGCAGGCTGCCTCTCTCCTCCCCACTCTGTATGATGTCCGTAATGGGGAGTCTCGGGGCAGCCTCTCATAACACTTAGTGCAGGCAGGGAAGTAGATGCTGGCACCCAGCCTTCTGGCCAGAAGCTTTCATCTGCCATCCGTGTCTCCAGAGCTGACACTGGGGCTGCTTCCGAGAAGCCACCAGACCTGTTCTACTGAATAACATGTGGCCCTTTCCCAGAGGGCCCCCACTGAACAATGGCTGGGAATGTTGGCTCTGTTCAGGCTTGTCCTCAGCCTTCCACGCCTGGGTTCTGCCCACTTTCCTTCCCACATCACAGCTTGTCTATGGAGGTCACTTTATACAGAGATGACTTTACATTGTGTCACCAACTTAAGAGGCAGGGTCCTCAATCCCCATCCCGGAGCTGCACCATGTACTGTCCATCTCGGAGCTCCACCGTATACTGTCCATCTCAGAGCTCCACCGTATACTGTCCATCCTGGAGCTCCACCGTATACTGTCCATACTGTTGATTCTCCAACCTTCTAGACCACAGGGAGGCAACAGAGGCCTCGCAGGATGAGTCATCCAGTCCTGGCCTCTAATAACCCTAACCCAATTCCTTGGCCCAGGTTATTCCTATTCTTACTTCTAGCACACATTAAAGGGTGCTACATGTTATAGAACTTAAATCCCAATTAAAGCCAAAACATTTCCTGGTCTGCTGAGTTACAAAAGAAAATTAATTGAAGGAATGGATAGCCCAGCCCCTTTTAGATATAACAGTGAGCACACAACAGCTATATTATCAACGTGTGTTGAAGCTATTAGGGAGAACCTCATAGAAGCCTATGGGAAAGAGCAACTAACCGACACAAAAAACGTGGGTTTAGCTGTGCTTTGGCAAAAGCGCAGTGAGGCAATTTGAAGCCGCCCTAACAAGATTCGTCCCTCAGAGAGTTCAGTATGGTCTACTGCAAGATCCATGAACTTCAAGAACATTTCATTGTTTGAAAACCCAACACAAACTGATTTCCTTATCCCTATTGGTGACCTCTGTCACAAACACAGGAAGTGAGGGAAGTTATTCCAGGTGTAGACACAGGCAAAAATAAAAAAGGATACAGGGTTATAACTCCCCCTCTACTAGGATTTTTTTTAATAGGATTTTTTTTTATGTTGTCTCTATTAAGGGGGTTTTAGATCATGTTGGTATAAATAGTATCAACATAGTAATGTGCATGTACACGTACATATTAATAACAGATTGCATAGCATTTCATATGGTACATATATTGGAACATTGGAGGCCCTCCTCCCAGTGGCCAGCCGGAGTGCTTCAAACCAATGAGTGACGCCAATTAAAATGTATATAAGAAAAAAAAAAAAAAAAAAAACAAGGAAATGTCATATCATAAAATAAAGTCATGACTGCATCCTGAATAGGCCCGACGCGTTTCGTGGTGTGTACCACTCATCAGGGGCAAATGCGTCAACATAGTCTAAAAAAGAAAAACGTATATCCTTAATCAGCTTAAAAGTTATATGTTATTGGCAAAAAATGCAGTGAGGATTAACCAATCCAACTCACTTGTATAGAGGCGAATGGTTGAAGCCATGCAGCATAATCCACCCCCGGACCAGCACGCAGTCCACCACGGGAGCTGAGGTGATCTATGCAATCTGTTATTAATATGTACGTGTACATGCACATCACTATGTTGATACTTTTTATACCAACATGATCTAATACTTTCTAGTGACTTGTAATACTACAATATCATATATACATGAAAATGGAATTTAGATGGCTGTACACGTAGAATGTTTATTATATGGTTATATGCCTATGATTACATCAATGATGCCTATTAATAAATATGTTATTCCTTCCATGGCCTGTTATATGCCTCACCCAAAAGTCCCAAACCTTCCCCTTTTTTTGACATGAACCCGGGATGGAGGTGCATCCTTCATGCACCTCATTCAAAGTCCCACCCATCTAACGATGGACTCTAGGACTGAAGGCTTGTTGCACACAAGCCTTGCACCAGTCCTGCCTGCCTACACCCTCTCTACCATTTAATACACAGGAAGTGAGGAGAAATCTCCCAAAAACGAAATAAAAAGTTATGAATTGACATGGGTTTAATCAAGAAATATATAATTAAAACAAAACCTAAGCCCAACACTTAAAGTATTACTAAGCCCACAACATTAAAATCAGTCTGTATATGCAGTAAAGCATGTTTGTTATACCCACTGTGGAACCTTAGGGGATAATCCTCTGCATTGTGTTAAAAGGCTGTTTGATCCTGTATGCACAGATCCTCTCCTTCTTGCATTGTCCCCAAAACATCTCCGGATAAGACAGACATAGTAGAGTCAGTCTGCACATGCTCAGTTTGGTGTGTATTGCTAGAGTGATTTTATTTTTCTTCGGAGAGTGCATGTGATCAGCACAGGGCCAATCAGCACTGTCCAGACAGAGAGTCAGGGGTCCTGCATCCTTATAGGACATTCATGGGAGAATGGGAGAATGAAAATTCCTTCTACAAGCTTTAACCAGACACTGATAGAAGTCACAAGACTGCTATATATTGCTGATGAGAAAAGTTATTTAGCAGTTTATATTTACTAAAGTTATTGCATTTCCATGTTCTGTGTACTGTAGGAGACCAGATATAGTGAATGCAGGCTCCTGGGTTTAGTAACACTTTAACTCTAAAACTTAATCAATCCTTAAAATTAACTTAACTCTAATCAGTTTAGGGCAAAGACACAAGTTAGCTTAAGGCTGGGTTCACACCTATGCGAATTGGAGGCGACTTACATCACTTCCAATTCGCATGACACTTGAAAACACATTGTTTTCAATGTGTCAGGTTCACATAGGTGGCGTGCATTCGCACTCCGCATTGCACAGAAAACGTGTGCATTTTCTGTGCAATGTGGTGCGAATTCCCAGCCTATTAAGTTCAATGGGAAGCATCTAACATGGAGGTCTGCGATGACGCTCTATTCACAGACCGAAACACGTTGACGTAATTTCCGGTCCGTCACAGTCGATTACGTCATATCCTGTTGGTGTTGATGAGATGGTGGAACGTTCGTTCGCGCTATTGCAGTTGAGAGATAATGAGATTCTATGCTGATCTACTACATTTGTTCTGTAAGTAGTTTTTATTTGCGCAATAAATGCATTTGAATACAGTTTGCACTATGAAGATTTTTTCTCTTTCTGAGTGACTTGGAGTGCTGGTACCCTGAGGATTGTGAGTTTGGACACCAGGCTGATCCTTCAGTTGTCATGGCCAAGATTCACCCTCATTAACTTTCAGTTCTGCTGACCTTCTGACTGAAAAGCAGATGGTCCATTTCCTCTGGTGAGTGGGGGCACGAGAGGGTCCTGGCACCTGGCACATTTTCTTGCACAGAAAATGGAGCACTCAAGAGCACTTTAAGCATGCTGGTATCACCAGCAATAGCACATCAGATATTTCAAGGACTTTGCTGCATTCTTAATTTTGTGGATTTGTATGGACATTTATATATACCTTGTTTCCCCGAAAATAAGACCGGGTCTTATATTAATTTTAGTCACAAAAAACACACTAGGGCTTATTTCCAGGGTAGGGCTTATTTATTTACGGTATGTACATTAAACAACATTTATTCAAATACCGGTCTAGTCATCTCCATTTCCCTTTGAACCATTGGTCCTAATCTCTCATTTACAGCAATATTTTTTTTAGATCATTATTTCTGGTACTGTATGAGGTTCAGTGCAGTTTTATACTGGTATACTGGTAAAAGTACCTGTTTAACAGCTTTTATTCTTCTCTGAGATCTCTGAGGGGATGATTAGAGAGAAGAGTTTGGCTGTGGTGACGTCAGCCCGCTCCGTGCACTAAAGAGGGAGGGGGGCGCAGACATCAGCGGGAGGAGAGGAGGAAAAAGAAGAGCCGAGATTGCCACTGACGTCAGTGCGCTGAAGACGACATCTGGAGGGAGGAGGGGAGGAAAGAGAATAGCTGCGATCCCCGGCTGACGTGCGCAGAAGAGGAAGCAGCAGCAGACATCAGCCGGGAGGAGAGAAGAGGACCTCCGGCGGGGCAGCGATGGGTGTAAACCTGTTTGTTTTAAATATAGCAGCAAACGGAGACACTAGCCAACATTTAAAAAGTTTTTAAGGAGATTTACTAGGTCTTATTTTTGGGGTAGGGCTTATATTGCAGCCTGCCCCGATAATCGAGATAGGGCTTATTTTCTGGGTAGGGCTTACTTTCGGGGAAACACGGTAGTTTGTTTTTCTGATTTGATGTTGACCTTTGTTTTAGTGTCACATTTGCAGGGGTGGCGCTGTTTTTTGTTGTTTTCAAACATGGAGATGTGTTCCGCAATGAACGGGGATCTTTCCCCCTGCTCACAGCCCCTCCACCTTCCTCCCCCCGCAGCTGCTGTGCTGTGAGAATGGACAGCTCCGCCCCTTCTGAGCAGCAAACAGGCTGGAGATCGCACCAGGTGTGAATCCAGCCTTAATCTTCAACCACTTTCCAACATGCACTCATTCTCTTTATTCCCCACTGCTCCACTCTCTGCTGGAATAAAATACCAGCAAAGTGCTTTCCTTCACTCCCGGTAACTGAAAAGAGTAGCCAGAGAGCAGTAGGCATATGCTCCCGGGGAGGGCTAAATTAAAGTTACCTGTTGCTTTGCCCAGGGTTTATCTCACTTATAAGTAGAATCAGCATTTTTCTACGAGCCCTTGTTGACAGACTTTGGGCTTGTATTAACAGGCAAAACGCAGCCTGCTTTTGACGTCAGTTGGAGATGCTTCTGAGATCATTTATATTTCCCCGACTGGTGCAGTTGACCTCTTTCTGACCTGCCTTTGACCTGGATAAGCTGATTTTGCAACCTCTTATGCCTTGTACACACAATGAGATTATCGGACGAATGATCATCCATTTTTTTTCTTTTGCATGCTAATCTCAGATCGAACCTGAAGAGTTTACTAAAGCTGCAAAAATTCTCGGACGACAGAATAAAAATTCGGAAGTGATGTAATGTGTTGTAGTGTATTTGTATTGCATTTTCGAGCGACAACTGTATTGATTAAATGAAAATCGTATGATATGGCATTGTGCGAAACACCTTTTCCTGCATGTCCCATCGGATAACACCGGATGAACTGTCATGATCGGCTCTCGAAAGCTCTGTACTAACGATCTGATTATCATAAGATTGCTTCGAAAGCAGTATTTTGCGTACACATTTCTGATCGTGTGTGGGGCTTTAGATTTGTACAAAAAGAGAACCAGTTCTGACATGAATATAGGCCCATTGATACTGGTCCTGAATTGTTTACTGGCTTTTTGTATGTCACTAAGGGCCAGTTCACACCATAGAAACGCAGTCCAGATGCGTTCCAGATGCTTTTCTGCATGCACGTTTTTGACGCTTCTCCGGTCCGTTCCGGTGCGTTTTTGATGCGTTTTTGATGCAGTCCAGTGCAGTTTTTTTCCCTCTTTTATCTTAGGACATGTGCATTCCAGTGCATTTTTGGTGCATGTAGGTGCATTCCAGTGCATTTTTGGTGCATGTAGGTGCATTCCAGTGCATTTTTGATGCATTTTACCGCGTTCCAGTACAGTTCAGTGCATGAAAAATGCAGCATGTTCTACTTTTTTTTCTGGAGCTGGAACTGACTGCACTGGTGTGAACTATGCCATTGGAAACCATATAACCTACTTTCCATGCATTTTTGATGCAGAATAAAAATGTACTGGACTGCGTGTGGTGTGAACTGGCCCTTACCTCCAACCCATCAGCAGCAGACTGTGAAGTGATATCACTCTACCCAATTTTCATTTATTTTGCATCACATAGCAGAAAGAATAATGCTTTGTACCATGTCAGGGTGGTATAAAGGAAAGCCTGATTTTTATTAGTGAAAACTCTGCACTGGGTAGTTTTTGGCAAAGACCCTAACAGCCCTCCTAAAATCTCAACCGACTTATAAACCATCCCTTAACACCTAACCTACCTCCAATAGTTAACCATACCCTAAAACTTTACTTTTAATACTTTAACTAACCCCATCACTTTAGCTAGACCCTAATTTCAAAGTGTATGTAAACCTGATTCATGAAATTTGAGCTGGGCACATCTATCTGCAGTGATTTCTTATCTGTCTTCAAAGCATTGTGCCCTGTAGCTCTGTCCTGTACCGTTCCTCTTTTATTAGCCTGATAACGTTTGGCAAGCTCTCCGAGACCTGGAGATAGAAGGGTGTGTAGGAGGAGGTTGCTATAAATAGATCAGCACACTGCCGCTCGATTCTCAGGCAACCTCTGCATGTGTGGGGAAGGGGTGTGTGCCTTTCTTTCTATCAGCTGTCTCACAGTGTCTAGCAATACTCCCATCCTAGAGGGGAACCAAGAAGAGAAGATTCTAACAGAATGCGCACATTCTAAACAGTATATCAAGGTGAAGATATACATGTAAAACTTATGTAGGGAGATTTGTTTCATCTCTGTGTATCATCTGAGGCTGTTCACTTCACTTGGTATATGTGAAGGTTTACATCCACTTTAATGTGAACCTGTGTCCAGATAATGCAAGTATTTATATATTCAGAACAAGCAATAACGGCACTTTTAACCACCCCCATTAATCCCTGTATCTATAACCACAGGCAGTGAAATCTGAGCTTCTTTCTGTGAAGAAAAGATCCTAGCAGGCCGTAATTGGGACAGCCTTCGAATGTAAACATACTACAGGTGTTGCTAAGCTATTAAAAACTAACAGAAACTTAGCTTAAAGCTGAACTTCACCCAAAAGGGGAAGTTCCACTCTTTCTCCTTCTCTAACCCTAACCTTAAGGTAGTTGTAAAGGCAGAATATTTTTCTTTATCTTAATGCATTCTATGCATTAAGTTAAAACACCTTCTGTGTGCAGCAGCCCCCCTCAGCCCCTCTAATACTTACCTGAGCCCCCTCTCTATCCAGTGATGTGCACGAATGCCTCGGCAGTGCCATTGGCTCCTGCTGCTGTCAAACAAAGCCTGTTAGCCAATCAGGAAAGAGGGGGTGGGTTTGGGCCACGGCTCCGTGTCTGAATGGACACAGGGAGCTGTGCCTCAGCTTGGGTGCCCCCATTGCAAGCTGCTTGCTGTGGGGGCACTCAACAGGAATGAGGGGCCAGGAGCACCAAAGAGGGACCCAAGAAGAAGAGGATTGGGGATGCTCTGTGCAAAACCATTTCACAGAGGAGGTAAGTATAACATGTTTGTTACTTTTAAAGAAATATAAATGAAACTTTACAATCACTTTAACACCTAACTTAAAATCCCTCTTTTGATACTGAAGCCGGACATTGACAGAGCAATTTTTTTTCCTGCAACCATGGAGCCGCCCCCAGCAGGAGAACACAGTGAATACCGCTAGCCGCTAACAATAATCACATGTAAAATCCGACAGGCTGATTGTACCCACACTGATCAACTTGAGTACATGCAGCCTGCCCATGCATAGTTTGAATCTCTTTGAGTGCAAATATTTATTTGTACACGACAAACACAGTGCTCAGCAAGGAAGGTAGCATTCAATCCAACAGGGAGGTCCAGCATGACTGTCAGTCGTCTGCAATGGAACCAGATTGGAGCGTGACGTACATCACGCGTAAAGTCATCATTTGAAAAAGGAGCGTGCATGCCCAGTGTGGCCTTTGCGCATGCTCTGAAACGCGTTGTGCTTCCCTACCCTGCCCTGGTGATGTTACGCGAGACATACGTTGCGCTCCAAGCTGGTTCCATTGTACCCAGATATCCTTCCAGGACTTGCCGGCTCCCATCCGTCCTTGCAATATTATGGCATGTTCACCGCTTGTAGAGAGATAACTGACAGTCATGCTGGACCTCCCTGTTGGATTGAATGCTACTTTCCTTGCTGAGATGTAAAAGACTACTGTGTTTGTCGTGTATAAATAAATATTTGCACTCAGAGGCGCTTTTCCTTCTTCTCTTTTCTACATGATCCACCAGAGCGGACTTCACTCTATAGAAAAGCCGGCCCTTTGTGCTCATTCCTTGCTAGTACATCAGCCCACATCCATATTTATGGCCCCACAAGACATTGCCTTTTACCTGTGTTCCAAAGTCATTATTCTGGGACTTTTTGGCGCCAGCTATCCTTTTTCTTATAGTTTGAATCTCGGCCGGTCATAGCATTTGTCTGCACCCAAGTATCTCTGCAACCACCACAATTCACTACTTTGGGCAAATCAGACCTTAAAATGGCGGCAGTTCTTCCTATTTGAGTCCTAAAAACAGGAGATGTAAATTGACAATAGAGATTTACCTCACCAGGAGCCACCCATAAATAAAACATCAATTTTGTTTTTTGGGTATACTGACCTTGTAAGCCTCATACACACGGGCGTATGTTTAAAAATAAGCAAAACTTCAGGTCCGACGTCAGGGAAAAACCTGCGTTTTTTTTGGCATTTTGCATCGTTGTTAGTGAGCGTCGGCGTCAATAGGCATTTTTTAAAAAAAAAAACATTCCTCTGCTATTTTTTAACCAGAAAACATTGGCGTCAAAAACGCCGGTTAACGCCGGTACGGCGTTAGTGAGCATTTTGCGGCATCAGCGTCAAAAATGCCAAAAGGTTACAGACTCGGAACGCGCTGGTCTTGCATTCTAGTTACAGCTCACTAACGCCGATGCCCTCTACAGCTCAAAAACGTCTGCATTTTTAGGGGGCCATTGAATAACACGGAGAGCTGCAAAAAACGCCGAAAAAGTGGCTTCAAAAAATGCCCGTGTGTATGAGGGCTAAGGCTAGGTTCACACTGCTGCAAACTGTACTGCGAATAGATTGCGTTGCGATAGATTAAATTCGCAAGTCATCTCCAATAACATAGTGTTCTACCAGTGCAGTTCACTCTTATGCGTTGCGAATCTAATCCGTGAAGAAAAAGGGTCCTGTGCGAGTTTGATCCGTGTGCGATGCTGTGCGTTGCAAATTCAGCTCCATAGACTAAAATACAACACGGATTGAAAACGCAATCTCCCATTCACATCACTGCGATAGCTTCTCCCTCCAACTCCAGATACAGCTTTGCAGTAGATTCGCACCAACACATGTAGAAATCGCACTTGTGTCTGAACTGAAAAAACTTGCATCGCAATCGTATTCAATTCAATCAGTTCGCACCGCAGCAGTGTGAACCTAGCCTTATGGTTAAAAATAAATGGTAGTTTTTGCTAACAGAAACACCAGTCAAACATATTTTCACTTTTGACCCTTTCTATAAACAGATCCAATAAACTCCCATAGGTACACACATAATTCTTGTTAGGGGTGCAGGGAAACTGGAATGTGAGATGAGGAATCATCTTGGCCACATCACAATAAATTCTACTGGGACAACAAAGACATATGCACTGGTTCAATGCCTCTAAAAAAAAAAAAAGATTATATTTGTTTTGGAGATACATTTTTTGAAGTAGACAGATTTTTGATCAATTACCTTAAAGACATAAAACCTGACAGCCTGCAACCATTCCACAAGTCAATGAAATGTTAGGAGCCATAAAAGTTTAAGTTTGTCTTATGGGGGAGCCTCCACCACGTTCACCTTATGAACACTAATAATACATTATCTCCTATTCCTTCAACTAAAAAGAGAAAAGGTTAGTAGTCTAGGGAATTGAGAAGTGTAGTAATATCAGAAGAAGCAGACTGGGATTAAACCCAAGAGGCAGTGTGTAAATGAATGATAGATTAGAGTATAACCCCACCTTTGAGTGAGCTTTCAATAATAAAATGAAGTCTACATGCACTACTATTTCACCAGTATTATTTCTTTCTTTGCTGTTGCCCTTTTATAAAGTATGTTTGATTGATTACCTCACTTTTCCTCATTTACTACTAAGCCGAATAAAGAGTTCAGTAGAGAAATCCCAAAAAACTTCAGTTAAAAAAATAAATTGTTAAGGTTCCATGATATTGTCTTCTAAAAGCAGGCCATGTGATCCTGCAGGTTTGCATGCTTGCTAAAAGATGACCCCTTGACATCTGGATCACTGAAGAAATTGGAAACATGAGATGCTGGCCATAAGACTGACAGGATAGCTGCTGCATAAAATACTCAGGGCCATTTTACTGGGTTTCCACCACTATAGTCCATGAGTCTCAAGCCCAGCATGGGGAAACTGCATGCTGACTGCGTTGTATTACATTTCATGTGGGTTAGCACCATTCCATGGCTGGAAGCCAAATTACATTACAAGGCCCCACACACAGAAGGATCACGTCTTCTCACCTCCAGTAACACCTGTACCGGTACTGACTACAGAATCATTTTGAGGGAATACCACTGGGCGCTGATTGTCTTTCACCAACTCTTCACAGCACACTTTGCTTCTAGTTAGTGTTGAGCCCTGAAAGCAAAGTGAGGAACCACCAAGATTACTTTGCGAGGCCCTCCACTCATGTGGTTCCAGGCTCCAGGTTCCAGGTTCCAGGCTCAGTCCCTAGGAGGGAACCATTCTGCAGTGGGCCCTAAGGATGGACCCTGCCGCACAGTAGGGTGCACCTCTACATACAAAACCTCCTTCACTAAACTGATCGCTCCTCTTTCTTACCACAAGGGTTAACTGTAACTGTAAACTTCCCTCATAACCCAAAGGGTTAGCCAGTATTTTACTCTTCTTTCCTTGAGTTAGTAAACTGTCAAGCACACACTTGTTCTTTTCCCAAATAACTCAGACCAGACAATTCACTTAACCAATAACTACACTTAACCAAAAGAAGCACTTTAATTTACTGATCCCGCTGAAAACTATAACTTTGATACCAGGCTCACACAAAAACATCCAAAAAAGTGCAGTGCATATATACTTGACTGTGCCTTTAAATAGTACTCAAAATAAATTAAATAAATCATGACAAAGTAATAATGCAAAGTAGTGATGAATACACAATAAATAGTGTCCGTAAATAATCCAAAAGCAAAAAAACTTGAAAACGTATTATTATTGTGAACCTCTAAAGTGAATAGAAAAAATGATAGTCCCAAAAACTCTGTGATGAGATTGGAAAGGATTCCAGGGATAGCTGAAGTGACACCATAAATACCCTCACCAGAGTCTTGCCAGGATTCCGGCAACCCCCTTATTCAGGATGGTCAATATGCTCCTTGTCTGATAGGTTTTAAATAACCAAAAGGTGTGGCCATCCGACAACGTCACTGGGTGACCCAGCCCCCTTGCGACATCACCAGCCCTCTGGCCGGTGACATCACAAGAAGAAAGGGTCACCTGGGGATGTTGCCGGCTGGCCACACCTCTTAGTTATTTAAAAACTGCCTCCTAGTTCACTCATCCCCCCCTTTCTTGGCTTGCCAGGCTGCATTCTCGGATAAGGGCCTGGTATGGATTTTGGGGGAACTCCATTTTGGCATGGGGATCTTCTTAAAATCCATACCAGGCCCTTCGGGGCCTGGTATGGAGTGGGGGGAGGACCCCCACGCTGTTTTTTTAACCACTTGCCATCCACCCACCGTCAAATGACGACGAAGTCACGGCCGATCACAAATGGCACGTCCGCCATTCGCACGGCGTATGCGCGCGATCGGGAGCGCGCTGCGCGTGCGTGTCAGTGGCGGCGTGTTCCCAGGGAACACTGCCTGTCAACGACACTGGTATCAGCCGCAGGCCGGCGGCTGTTACCTTGTGATCGGCTGTGGTCTACTTCACAGCCGATCACATCCAATGTAAAAACACACCCTATCACATCCCCCCTGCCCCTCAATGCACCAGTCACCCAACAGCCACCCCATATGCCCCCATCAAGTGTACCTGTCATCATAAAGTGTACCTGTCATCATAAAATGTACCTGTCATCAGACTGTCATCATAAAGTGCACCCGTCAGTGACCGTGGCATGTCACCCGTCAGTGACCGTGGCCAGTCGCCCGTCACCCATCAGTGACCACCACCAGTCACCTATCACCCGTCACGCATCTGTGACCACCGCCAGTCACCCGTCACGCATTAGTGATCATCACCAGACACCAGTCACCCATCAGTGACCACCGCCAGACACGCGACACCCATCAGTGACCACCGCCAGTCACCCATCAGTGACCATCACCAGTCACCCGTCACCCATCAGTGACCACCACCAGACACCCGGCACCCATCAGTGACCACCTCCAGTCACCCATCACTCATCAGTGACCTCCATCAGTCACCCATCAGTGATCACCACCAGACGCCCATCACCCATCAGTGACCACCACCAGACACCCAGCACCCATCAATGTGCACCGCCAGTCACCCATCAGTGACCTCCACCAGTCACCTGTCACCCATCAGTGACCACCACCAGTCACCCATCAGTGACCACCACCAGACACCTGTCACCCATCAGTTACCACCACCAGAGACCCGTCACCCATCAGTGACCACCGCCAGTCATCCATCACCTATCAGTGACCACCGCCAGTCACCCATCACCTATCAGTGACCACCGCCAGTCACCCGTCACCCATCAGTGACCACTGCCAGTCACCCATCAGTGACCACCCCCAGTCACCCATCACCCATCAGTGACCACAGCCAGACACCCGTCACCCATCAGTGACAACCGCCAATCACCCGTCACCCATCAGTGACCACCGCCAGTCACCCATCAGTGACCATCGCCAATCACCTGTCAGTGACCGTCACACCCATGACTAAACATCACCTGTAAAAGTCTCACACATGTGGTATCGCTATACTCAGGGGGAGCAGTAGAATGTATTTTGGGGTGTCATTTTTGCTATGTACATGCTATGTGTTGGAAATATCATATAAATGGACAACTTTGTGTAAAAATAAAAGCGTTTTCATTTATTTCCCACATTTTCCAAAAACTACTGGAAAAAATGACATGTTCAAAAGACTCATTATGCCTCATAGATTATACGTTGGGGTGGTAGATTTCCAAAATATGGTCATTTTGTGGGCAATTCCATTGTCCTGGTGCTCCAGGACCTTCAAAAGTGTAATAGGGTGTTGAGAAATGAGATGTGTAATTTATGCTTGTAGAACGCCTGAAGGTGCTAGTTCAATGTTGGGCCTCTGTATGTGGTCAGGCTATGTAAAAGTCTCACACATGTGGTATCACCATACTCAGGAGGAATAGCAGAATGTATTTTGGGGTTTCATTTTTGCTATGTACATGCTATGTGTTGGAAATATCTTATTATTATTATTATACAGGATTTATATAGCGCCGACAGTTTGCGCAGCGCTTTACAATATTAGGGCAGACAGTACTATTACAATACAATTCAATACAGGAGGAATCAGAGGACCCTGCTCATTAGATATAAATGGACAACTTTGTGTAAATAAAAATAATGAACTGTTCAAAAGACTCATTATGCCTCATATATTATACATTGGGGTGTTTGCTTTCCAAAATGGGGTCATTTTGTGGGCAATTCCATTGTCCTGGTGCTCCAGGGCCTTCAAAAATGTCGTCATTACATTAGATGTGTAATTTATGTCCCTAGAATACCTGACTGCACTCTCTGCATGTTGAGCCTCTGTATGTGGCCAGGCTGTGAAAAAGTCTCAGACATGTGGTATCTCCATACTTAGGAGGAGTAGCAGAATGTGTTTTGGGGTGTAATTTGTGATATGCATATGCTGGGTGTGAGAAATAATCTGTTACAATGACAATTTTGTGAAAAAAAAAAAAAAATCTTAATTTTTCAAAGAATTGTGAGAAAAAATTACAACCACAAAAAATTCACCATGCCTCTTACTAAATACCTTGGAATGTCTACTTTCCAAAAAGGGGTCATTTGGGGGGTATTTGTACTTTCCTGGCTTGTTAGGGTCTCAAGAAATGAGATAGGCCGTCAGTATATCAGGTGTGATCAGGTGTGATCAATTTTCAATGACTGCACCATAGCTTGTAGACTCTATAACTTACACAAGGACCAAATAATATACACTTATTTGGGTTATTTTTTACCAAAGATAGGATTTAACAGTGATAGGCTGAACCCTAGTCTATTGTCTATTCAAAAGTCCCCATTTTTAAGGCTTATAAGCAAATAATTGGCCATAAAAAAAGGTTGAGGGCCCAGGTACTGCCCTGAGGGACATGTATCAATGCAAAAAATGTTTTTTAAAAAGATTGTTTTTAAAGGAGCAGAGATTTTAATGATGCTTAAGTGAAACAATAAGCTGGTTGCTAGGCCTGTTTGTTTTGATTCTGGGCTGGGAGTAACTCAGAGTAGCAGCTGGTGACTCACAGGTGATGTCACTTCTCAGTTACCTCCTCTTTCCTTATAGAAGCTGCTAGAAGGGGGTATGAGAAGAGAGGTAGACTCTACCTGGGGTATCTTAACCACTTCGCATCCGGGCCATTTCTGGCACTCCTCTCCTACATGTATAAATCATCATTTTTTTGCTAGAAAATTACTCAGAACCCCCAAACATTATATATGGTTTTTTAGCAAAGATTCTAGGGAATAAAATGGAGGTTGTTGCAACTTTTTATGTCATGCGGTATTTGCGCAGCGATTTTTCGAACGCGTTTTTTTTGGAAAAAAAACAGTTTCATGAATTAAAAAAAAACAAAACAGTAAAATTAGCCCAATTTTTTTTCATAATGTGAAAGATGATGTTATGCCGAGTAAATAGATACCCAACATGTCACATTTTAAAATTGCGCAAACTCGTGGAATGGCGCCGAACTTTGGTACTTAAAAATCTCCATAGGCGCTGCTTTAAAAATTTTTACAGGTTAGGTTTTTTGAGTTACAGAGGAGGTCTTGGGCTAGAATTATTGCTCTCACTCTAACGCACGCGGTGATACCTCACATGTGTGGTTTGGACGCCGTTTACATATGTGGGCGCGACTTGCGTATGCGTTCGCTTTTGTGCGCGAGCTCGCGGGGACGGGACGCTTTAAATTTTTTTTTTTTTTTTTTTATTTCTTATTTTACTTTTATTTTTTTTATTTTGACACTTTCACTTTATTTTTATTTTTTTGATCACTTTTATTCCTATTACAAGGAATGTAAACATCCCTTGTAATAGGAAAAGTGAGTGACAGGTCCTCTTTATGGACAGATGCAGGGTCTATAAGACCCTACATCTATCCTACAGGCTGGAAAGGCTGAGATCAGAAAAAAAAGACAGG
>BLSH010173673.1:277484-290367 GCA_018402905.1 Glandirana rugosa | reverse complement strand
CTCTGAACGGACCGTCGTGATGAGGTAACGAGAGGGGACGAGGGACCAGTCCTGAGACGTCTCCCTAAGGAAGGTGAGGACAAGGAGACTTGGGTTCCAGTGGGGGGTCTGACCCCCGAGGGAGTTTCCAAGGGTGTTGACCACGAAGTAGAGGGTCAATAAGGTAGACTTGAGAGGAAGGGTAGACCCGAATAGGGTCCATAAATTCCTCCGGACGGGGGACGATTAAGTTCAACCCCTAACCAGTTCCTAGGAATTGGTGAAGGGCGGGCGTCCTGCAGATAACTGCAGGACCCCAAAGTCACCACTATACTCTAAAAAATGATACCTCAATGATGCCTGCAGGTGCCGGCATCATTGAGATATCACCACTGAAACCCCAGGACGTCAATAGACGTCCTGCGGGCGGGAAGTGGTTAAGGATCCTTGACCAATCCCCAACTTGAATTAGCAGGGGGCAGGCCTCCTTAAATACCTGGGATAAGCCCAGATGGGAAGGAGAGTTCAGATGGAATAACTGGGAGATGAAGCACCAGTTGTGGGAACCTTTGAGGGAGCCCCCAGTCTGGGGGGTGACCTTGGGTTCAGAGGAACAGGAGTGGAAGGAATCCCTCTGCAGAGTCCTGACCAGGGAGCAGGGGAGAGCAATGGAGTAGTGCTGCCAGGCAAGTCTCCTGGAGGGATCCACCAGGTGTCAGTGAGTGACACACACCTACGAAGGTTAGAAAGGCATGCCGGAGCAGACAAAGAGGAGAGAGACAGTCTGAGAAGGGTGCAGAGCCAGCAGGGACTGTGGTGTCACTGGGCAGTGGGGTTGGGTCGCTGCAGCCAGGACGGCTGGCAGTTCCTGAAGAGGGACTGACAAGGAGCAGTAGTCCACTGAGGCTAGCTAGCACACCTTCACCATTTTTTTTTGCTACACAAGAGGGGCCCGTGGTCCCTACCTGTAATGGGAGGTTCATTGAGGCCTGGCCAAAGGCAGGCCTCACCATGTGCTAGCTAGGCCACAGAAGTGTTGTGCAGGAGAGAAGAAAAGGAGATTACTTTGAGCAAGGTTGTGCTGGAGGAAGAGGAGCTGACTTTGAGCAAGATTGTACTGGAGGAAAGGAGAAGTGTATATACAGGAGTATATATATGTAGTCCTGTTCAGGAACTGTTTGATTCATTGGGCATCCCATAGTTTCCCATACCCCATCCAAGTTAAATTCCCTAATAAAAGAACAAAAACACAAGTACATGCCTGTTCTCCTGACGTGTGGAAAAGCGTGAGTGGATTGGCAGGGTGACAGGTGAACTACTACACACAGCAATACTGCTACACATTGAATAAAGTAAAAGGTTTTTTATTTATACAAAGGGATAAAAACAGAATAACCAGATACGCAAAAGAAAACATGGTTTAAAATTCAAGAAAGTGTGTTGAAATATAGTCTGTCTGTATATTAGTTCCACTAATAACATGCTCCAATAAGGAGACAAGAGGTTTAGTGGTTCCTTGATGGACAGAAGTATTTGTCCATCGAGGATCCACTAAACTTCTTGTCTCCTAATTGGAGCATACTAAGTATTAGTGGAACTAATGTATAAACAGATTATATTTTAACACACTTTTTGAATTTTAACCACTTGCCGACCGCCAACCGCAGTTTGACGGCGACAAAGTGGTGCGATATCGCAAATCGCCGTCATATGACGGCGGCTTTGAGATCGCGCACTGTGAGCGCGCGCGCTGCCGGAGGTGTGCCCGTGCGCTCACTGTGTTCGGGGAGGGCCAGGGAGCGGGTGCAGCGGATTCGATTGCCGCCGGCTACCCGCGATGCCCCCCCCGGAGTGAAAGAACGGAGGTCCGTGTAAGTAAACACGGACCTCCGTTCTGTGAAGGGGGAAGGGCTGTGATCACAGCCTTCCTCTACACGGAAGCTGTGATCGCTTCCCTTCCCCTGCTAGGGCAGTCCCCCCACAGTTAGAACACGCCCAGGGAACATAGTTAACCCTTAGAGCGCCCCCTGCAGGTTAACCCCTTCACTGCCAATGGCATTTACACAGTAATCAGTGCATTTTTATAGCACTGATCGCTGTATAAATGCCAATGGTCCCAAAAAAGTGTCAAAATGGACCGACACGTCCGCCCCAATATCGTAGTACTGCTAAAAATCGCAGATCACCGCCATTACTAATAAAAAATAAAAAAAAAATAAAAACCCCAAAAATGAATTCTCATCATCCGTAAACGCGGCCACTTTTGCGCAAACCAATCAATAAACGCCGATTGCGATTTTTTTTATCGCAAATATGAGGAAGAATATAAATCGGCCAAAAACGGTGAAAAAAATTTTTTTTTGTATTTTTTTTTTTGGATTTGTATTTTAGCAAAAAGTAAGAAATTTGTTTTTTTTTTTTCTTATAGCGGCGATCAGAAATGACGCAGCGATGATCAAATACCACCAAAAGAAAGCTCTGTTTGTAGGAAAAAAAGGATGCAAATTTCGTTTGGGTACAACGTCGCACGACCGCGCAATTGTCAGTTAAAGCGACGCAGCGCCGAATCGCAAAAAGGGCTCTGGTCCTAAAGTGGGAAATCCTTCCGGGGCTGAAGTGGTTAAACCATGTTTTCTTTTATGTATCTGGGTATTCTATGTTTATTCCTTTGTATAAATAAAAAAACTTTAATTTTATTTAGTGTGTATTGTGTCTGAGGTACCAAGATAGTAAATTTCTCTCTTTTTGGAGACTGTTAGGGGAACTGTCTCCTTTCCAATTTCTCAATTTGCTATCTGGATGATGGTACCCCCATTTGGTATTTGAGTGTAATTTAGTTTGAGGCTTGCCCTTGATACAGTATATGATTTTTAGTAAATGTCATATTGATAGCCTTATAAATACACCTCAAATGCTTTACAGCCATGAGATTACTGCATGTAGCTATAATGGAGGCAGAAACTTTGATTCAAATTTAGTTTAAGAAGGGGCAAGGCCTTTCAAACAGTTCATTATAGAAACAGCACATTATATTATAGCCAACAGCAACCCTAACAGAGAACTGTAGGTATGTGCAAAAAGGGTTGCTAAAATCCTTACAACATACATGGTTTATAGGCAGGTGTAGTCTGTTTCCTCCGCTCTAGATGGTGCCCAAGTGGAGTTGCATCACAGCCTGGAGAAGAAGTCAGAGGATACTTGGGGGTTGATTTACTAAAGCTGCAGAGTGCAAAAAATGGTGCAGCTGTGCATGGTAGCCAATCAGCTTCTAACCTCAGCTTGTTCAATCAAGCTTTGACAATAAAACCTTGCAGCTGATTGGTTTCTGTGTCAAGTCAAGACAAGTCAAGAAGCTTTTATTGTCATTTCAGTCATATATAGCTGATGCAGTACATAGTGTAAATGAAACAATGTTCCTCCAGAACCCAGGTGCTACATACAACATCCTAAACAACAGTCACAGAGACAGACAGAAACACAGAACCAGTAGAAAGGTCCTCACCACATAAAGTGCATGTGTGCAACTGGTGCAAACAGTGCAGAAAGACACACAAGACAGTGCAGGACAGCACAGGACAGTGTGGAGCAATACACAAAGCACAAAATAGCTCCACCAGTAAACCTGTCCTAAACCTGGTGTGGAGCTGCACCAAATTTTGTACTTTCAAGCTTTAGTAAATCAACCCCTTGGTTTCTCTTTTTTTTCCCTGGTTTCTGGAGGCAGTGTTTTGGTTGGATGTACTATGTTCAGGTGACCCTTGGTGGCCATCTTGGGTCAGCAGAGTTTTTTTAAGCCCAGGTTTTGGTGCACATTTGCGAGTAGGTAATGTACGGACAGGTTAACCGCCTGCCAGGGACAGCAATAATGGTAGGGAAAGATTCTATATGAGGAGGGAAAGCATATGGTTCTCTGGACTTCTTCCCACTTGGGCATGAGACGGTCAGGCCGCATTCTACCCCACCAAACAGGCGCTGTGAGTTTGGTTGAAACCTGCTTCTCTACACACTATTCGAAATCATGAGTGTTTCCGGTTGGGCTGTCTATCTTCCCAATTAGTTTGTTGTGAACTGTCTTTGCTTTACTTAAATAGATGTTCTTTATATTGCACCTGGACTGTGTGTGTTTTTGCCACCGCACCGCGCTGCACCCACCTACATGTTGTTTTATGTTTTTTGCATTTTCAACCAAACTGTAATTACACTATAAAGTCCAATTTTATCTTCTGGGGTCCCCCTGCCCCTCAGTGGCAGCAAAGCTCTTTATTTGTGAATCTTTATTTCTGTATGAAGTCAATTATCATAACAAGGAGAAAACTAAGATATCCTTACTTTCGCAGGAACAGTTGTGGCCTGGGCCCCAGATTTTCTTTATTCCTGGTGATTTTGCTGAAACTGCATTGAGAAATAACGCATAACTCACTGACATCGTATGGAATGGTGGAGAACAGCCATCATCAGAAAGTGCTAGGTCTGTTGCCATTTTTTAAATTTATATAAATATATACATATATTAATATTTTTTCAGTACTTCTGATAATTACTTGACATTAAGCTGTCAGCTTGTGAGACAAGGCCTCTGCAGTCATTGGGATTTATTTACTAAAGGCAAATCCACTTTGCACTACAAGTGCACTGCAAGTGCACTTGGAAGTGCACTTGGAAGTGCAGTCGCTGTAGATCCAAGGGGGACATGCAAGGAGAATAAAAATCATCATTTTTGCTTGTACATGATTGGATGATAAAATCAGCAGAGTTTCCCCTGATTTCAGATCTTCCCCTCAGATTTACAGCGACTGCACTTCCAAGTGCACTTGCAGTGCATTTGTAGTGCAGAGTGGATTTGCCTTTAGTAAATCAACCCCTTTGTGTTTGAGAATCCCTTCCTTGCATCACAATCAGGGGTACTCAGGTCACCAGAATACTGACAGTAGGAATTTAGGTAGACTGGTAACCTGCAGCAATGACTAGATTAAATAAAAAAGGGAAGCACTGAGCAGTTTGCCCCCAAAGTGCCCAGCGAGTTGGTATCCCAGTTCCCCTGTTCACCACGCGCATAGACCCCACACCACCAAACTACCTACCTGTAGGGTTTAGGGCAGGCTAACCCCCTGATGTGGCTTATCACATGAAGACTGCAATCTTCTTCCCCTGGTGCTGCTCAGTCTCATCGGGCATGGTGTCTTCCTTTTACCTCCCTCAGCATTGCCTGCCTGAGACAATGTCTGTGCTCCTGGCTGCTTGCCTGGATGCATCTGAGCTGGAAGTGTGCAAGACATGTTGCTATGCCTGGCCACAGGATTGCGCAATGGTTCAGGTATAAATACCTGAGCAGGGGTAAGTAGACAGGCTCTCCAAGTCTCCATCTTTATTGTGCCCTGTGCTGCCTGTGCCACCAGAAACATGGTATCCCCCTTCTTCTCTCTGCGATCATGGAAGCCGCCTTCCCATGCCCCCATGTCCTCTACATCTTGTGCCTCTTTGCTGACTGATGGTCCTAAAATTGAAACTAGAACCTCCACGCCTCCCAGGATCCAGTGTTCCTTGTCTGGAAGTGCACCCAGAGGCCCGGCATTGTTGGATGCCTACAGTCTTTCGACTCCTTTGATGTACTGTATTGCTACCTTGTGCCCTTTCTGCTTTTCCCCTGTTTTGCTTGGGTTGCCACTCTGTAACCCTAGACTTAATCTTTACTGCACCATATAGCATTTTGTCCCTTACTGTGCTTTGGATTGCTGACCCTGTTATTCATGACTATCTTTTGTTGTGTCATATTACTCTCCCATGTTCCTGCTACTTATCCTTGCTCAGTCCAGATGACCGTACTGTCATCCTGCTCTTTGCCTCTCATTGTGCCCTGGACTTCCCCTCACTGCTTGTCCTTTTTTTGTGCCTGCATTGCCACCCTGTAACCCTGGACCTAATCTTTGCAGCTCCATAAAGCTGCATGTCCATTATATTTGCCTTGGATTGCTGACCCTGTGATTTTGGACTATCCTTTGCTGTGCCATATTGCTACCCTGTGATCCTGCTGCACTAGCATTGCTGTGCTGGGACTCTGGACTATATTTTGCTGTGTCATATTGCTACCCTGTTATTCTGCTTGTAAGTGTAGCCATGGTCCCCCTCAGGAGCGGCTGGTAGTTGTTGTCCACCTGCCCGCTGCCCTCAATTACACGATTTCCACACACCTGGAGTCACTGAACAGGCCGGTACTTTGTTTTTGTTGCTTTATTAAGGGGATAAACTTGAATAGGGATTAGGGATGACTGTGGGATGCCCAGAGATGGAACCTTCTATATACACCACCGGAATATACACTCCTTCTCCTCCAGCACATTACTTGCTGACTGCTACTCCTCCTCTCTCTCTCTCCTACACAACACTTGCTTCCTAGGCCTGAAAGGAACTTTATCAGACCTCCTTGACACCTCTTCCTCCATAGCTAGCACATGGTGAGGCCTGTTCCTACTGCCAGGAGGCCTCCAAACCACCCATTGTGGGCAAGGGCCACGGGCCCCCGTTTGTAAAGCCACGGGCCCTCAAAGTGTAGCTAAGTACGTTGGTGCTAGCTAGGCGTTGAATGGACTACAACTCCCAGCCCATCCATCTTCCAGGCCCCTCTGGCCTATCTCACTGTCCAGTGGCTCTCCTTCCCCTTGCCTGGCTTCTCCAACCTTTACAGACTGTATACTATCCTCTCCCAGCCTGTCTCAACCTTCTCATCCAACTCCTAGGGGCCGCCACTCACTGACATTGGTGGATCCTTTAAAGGGTCTCTTTTTAATGTAGAACTCTGCTGCTCTCCTGTTTCCTTGTGCCATTCCAGGAGCCAACTCCCACCCCCGGCTGCACCCAAGCCCCAGGCCTCAAGGTAACCCCCCCAGACTGGGTGCTCCACTCCCGGGTGAAGCCTGATCCACAGCACCGGCTACATCCTCCACTATTCCATCCGAAATCTCCGCCCCCCCTGCTGGCAGATTGCTATATTTAAGGAGGCCTGCCCCCCTGCCAATACAAACTGTGGATTGGTCAGGGAGCCTTATCATACATCAGAAAGTGACACCTCCTCATCCACCCCCCCTTTCCAGAGATTTTCAAAAAAATGTCTCAAAAGAGGAGGATTATCCAAGAAGTGTTCCTTCATGCCATCTCTCGCCCTCCCTGAGCCACTCCACAGCCCAGATCAAAACATTCAGGCCTGCACTCACTGTCAGGCCTGACTAGATTTTACCTCTCCTAACAAAAATCTACAAAACAAGACACCTATTACTATGAGGGTGCTACATAAGTTTGTGCTTCCAAAGTGCGCTAAGCTTTAAAAGCTTTTTCTCTTTTGCTGGGTCATGCTCTGAGATTCTTTGGGTCAACTGTGTTTATGTGTACAACTCAATGTTACAATGTAGCTTGTTGCACATGTTGTCCTTAAGTTGACCCGCTGAGCTAGGGGATCAGAGAAGGAAGGGTTAACATTGCTGGTCAGGTTTTCCCTTTTTTTTTCAGAATTACCGCCCCTGCAGGTCATACCATATAAATAGGCGCTCAGTAATGCTCTGAAGAGATTTCCAGATCTACTGTTGTAGCCGTTATTCTGCTGGTTTGTCCCCTTGTGGAAACCCAGTCAGGGCTCCAAGGGGTCTGGATCTACATAGACTTATGCTAGACTTTTGTGGATTACTTACTGCATTTGTGGATTTGCTCAGGTAAATGTAGACTCAAGCATTTTCTATGTAAGGCATATCAAAAGAACAGGGCTTACAACAAGAGGACTGAAGAAGTTAATGAAAATAGAGTACAGAGGTCGAATGAGCAGAATGATGTCCAGAGGAAGCTATGCTCCTGTTGCTAAGGACTACCGTTTTTAGTGTCACTTGCTAATGCAACCAACCAGCCAGGAATTGGGTGTCTTGGTGGGGGTGATGAATGCTGTGGTAGTGAAGAGGTGTTAGGCTGGCCATACATGTTCAATTCTCTTGAACAATTTTCCTTTAGAGTTTCCAAAAACCATATAATATGAGGTCAAACAAGCTAAACAACTTTCAATTGTATCCAATTAGGCAGGCCCTTGCACTACATAGTTTAATGTAAAAATAAAGAAAAATTGTACAAGGCGATTGAACATGTATGGCCAGCCTTATGCTTGGCCCATTCACTAGCAACTGGAGCCCCACATATTGGTACCTATCCTCACAGTGCAGAGTGCCTGAGGATCTAGCCTGGAGTCACAGGTGAAAAAGAGAGATGTAGATGTAGAGGGGCCCCAGGAAGAAGAAGCATAGAGGTATGCAGTTATGGAGAAGTGTGTTTCCTGTATCCAATAGTTACATACAGGACACAGAGAGTCACTGAGGACACTGAGAGTAAGATGACGGGACTGCTGAGTTGGTGGAGACCGGTACATGCTTTGTCATACTATCTCAGAAATGCTGTACATCAGGAAAGAGAGGTGTTCTCTAACAGAAGTTGTGTCCAAAGTACAGTTTAAAAAGTATGGACATGGATTACAAGGAGATAACTGTGCAAGTTTACTGCTCGCTTCTAAGTTTGGAGTCCTGCCTTAAAGTTGATTTCAAATGACGAAGGCTCCTGCCTGTATTACAGGCATTACCCAGTGCAGTTCCACAGCGTACCCACTAGGGCACCTTAAAGTGGTTGTTAACCCAGTATTGTATAAGCATGCCACCCCCTCTGTTAAATAACATTATGTGCCCCTGTGCTGTATAAAAAAAAAACGATTATACCTTATATCAGAGCGTCTCCTGGTGCTCATGTGACTCCTCGGCTCTTTCCTCTCCCCGGCTGGCAGCTGTAATGGACGGCGTTGAGCACTCCCGCTGTGACATCAGCCAAGGAGAGAAAGTGGAGGAGTCATGCAAGCACAGGGAGACACTCTGATATAAGTTGTAATTAGCATTTTTTTATCCACTTCAGCCCCGGAAGGATTTTACACTTTAGGACCAGAGCACTTTTTGCGATTCGGCACTGCGTCGCTTTAATTGATAATTGCGCGGTCATGCGACGTTGTACCCCAACGAAATTTGCGCCCTTTTTTTCCCACAAATAGAGCTTTCTTTTGGTGGTATTTGATCACTGCTGCGTCATTTCTGATCGCCGCTATAAATAAAAGAAGAGCGACAATTTTGCAAAAAAACCCCAAATTTCTTACTTTTTGCTAAAATACAAATCCAAAAAAAAATATAAAAAAACATTTTTTTCAACGGTTTTGGCTGATTTATATTCTTCCTCATATTTGTGATCAAAAAAATCGCAATCGGTGTTTATTGATTGGTTTGCGCAAAAGTTGCCGCGTTTACAGATGATGAGAATTCATTTCTGGGGTTTTTATTTTTTAGTAATGGCGGCGATCTGCGATTTTTAGCGGTACTGCGATATTGAGGCGGACATGTCGGACCATTTTGACACTTTTTTGGGACCATTGGCATTTATACAGCGATCAGTGCTATAAAAATGCACTGATTACTGTGTAAATGCCATTGGCAGTGAAGGTGTTAACCTGCAGGGGGCGCTCTAAGGGTTAACTGTGTTCCCTGGGCGTGTTCTAACTGTGTGTGGGCTGCCCTGGCAGGGGAAGGGGAGTGATCCCAGCTTCCATATAGAGGAAGGCTGTGATCACAGTCTTTCCCCCCTCACAGAATTGAGATCCGTGTTTACATACACGGATCTCCGTTCTTTCAATCCGGGGGGGGGGGGGGGGCATCGCGGGTAGCCAGCGGAGATCGAGTCAGTGCGTGGTCTGGCAGCCGCCGTCATATGCCGGTGATTTGCCTGGCGGAGCCATCTTGACGCCGTCAACCTGTGGTTGGCAGTCGGCAAGTGGTTATACAGCACAGGGATGCATTATGTTATGTAACAGAATTATACATGTGCATGACGAAAAAATTAGTTTTGTTTTTATTCGTTAATCTAGTTATTTTGTTTCTTTAAATTCAGTTGATTCACTCAATTTCTAGTCGGGATTCATATTGGGAATTCGTTTTATGACTTTTTCAAATTTTCTTCTAGACATGTGCAGAACGAAAAAATGTGTTTGGTTCGGTTTTGTTTTGTTTTGTTTCGTTATTTACATAATTCATTTTCGGAATTTGTTTTGTTTATTCGTATTCAAATCGATTAGAAAAGTTTTCAAATCAATTTTGAATAGTTTTCGAATTCAAATAGTTTTTGAATTAAATTTTTTTTTCCAATTTCCAAAGAGAATAAAATAGAATAGAAAAAAGGAATAGAATAAAAAAAAAAATGGAATAGAAAAGAATATAATAGAGTAAAACAGAACAAAATAGGATAGAAAATAAAAGAACAGAATAGAATGGAATAGAATAGACTAGAAAGGAATAGAATAGAATAAAAGAATAGAATAATATAGAAAGATTAAAACAATCTTCTGAAATTCGAATAGAATAGAAAAGAATAGAATTTAAAAAATAGAATAGAATAGAAATACTATAACCATTTTTCAAAATTCAAATAGAATTCATTTGAATTTGAATCGAATAAAAAAGAATAGAGTAGAATAGAATAGAAAATAACACAATAGTATAGAAAAAACAACAGAATAGAATAGAACGAATATAACCATCTTCCTCTTCTAATCTATTCTTTTCTATTCTATTCAAATTTGAAATTATATTTTTTTAATTATATTATAATTCCTATTTGTCTATTCTTTTCTATTCTATTCTTTTCTATTCCAGTCTTTTCTATTATGTTATTTTATTTTATGTACTATTCTATTCTCTTCAACTTCATATTGATTCTATTTGAAATTCGAATTTCGGAAGATGGTTATATTCTTTCTATTCTATTCTCTTGAATACAATGTGCAGCGCTACTAATTTACGCCCTATATCCCTAATATATATATGCATCAATATAAACCTTCAAATGAATAAATGTTACATAAGGTGGTTAAATATATAGTAATTAAAAATACAGCACACATATATAAATAAAATTAAAAATTAAAAAATATAAAAATAAACAGTCCAAAGCCTGTGGTGAAATAATGCCAAAATAGGTGTCCTCCTATATGAACAGAGGGGACCACAGTGCTTAAAAGTACAAAAACAGTTAAAGTGTCCAGGTGGTTGTAAACACTGTAAAGTGATAAGTGCCAAAAAATCTATTGAATATAAGTGACTGGTGCCAGTAAGTACAATTCATAAAGAATCCTTCACCGCAAATTAAAACTGCTTACCAGAAGCTGGTAAGTAACCAGCAGAAGAGTATAGGTAGCCCAGATATCATCCACAGACACACTCTGTAACCATCACCGGGGATGTTTCTTCACTCTCCCTGATAATCTTCTACCGGTAGTTCTCACAGGACCCACAATTTCACAGGAATTTTCGCCATATCATAATATGAGAAAACACGCCATGGTATAAAACCATATGGTATATTTATTAAAACGGTATAGTTAGTATAGTTGAGCTCATCAGTAAACCAATAACGCAGTGAGTTGTGGGGAACGGATCCCTCTTCTAACTTATATGTTAACAACCATTGCAACCTGCCTATGCCTTTTTAACATTGGTATATCTGCTTATACTAGTTTAATCTTTCTTCAACTGAACACTGACTGTTTAAATGTATTTGCTGAACTGCTCTTGTCACTGCTGTTTAAATTACATCTGTAGCAATGTTCAATCACCCTGCTTATTTATTTAGCCTATAACCTTACCCAAATTTACGGTTTTCTTATCTTTACAATTTTTGGCCCGTGTTGCATTTTGATTGCAGTTTTAGAAGTTTTAATGGGTTAGCTCTGTGCCTTATATCATCTCCTAATTGATTAATTGTTTACCTCCACCCCCCACCCATCACAGTATAAAACCAAGCCTTGCTTATGGGGGAAGCATTGCAGGGGGGGAGACATTGCAGAGGGGTTCTTTCAACAAAGTGGGGTTCTTTAAATAAGTGGGCACTTCAGTTCTTGCACTTCAGCGATTTGCACAAAGCGCATAGCAACAAGAAACTACTTTATCACCAGACTACAGGTAACCTAATTTCCAAAACAATTTCCACTCCAGAACATGCAGACCTTTCCTCTCCTATTCACAATAGCAGCCTCTCTCCTCAAACTGTCTTTTCTTCACCCGTCCTCCCCACCCCACAACCTGTACATATCATCCTCACTTCTCCCCTCTCCCTGTTACTGCACTCACCACCTCTTTCTAACTCTATGCCCACATGATAACAAAACCAGGATTCTCAAGCATGTCCCCTCATATAAATCATATTCCCATATTACTTCCCTTTCTCTTCTGCTTCTCCTAGCCTCTGGAGATATTTCCCCAAACCCTGGGCCTCTCTCATTCAACACCCAACATGCCCATCACCACCACCCCACACCCTCTGGCAGTAGTCGCAATCTACACAATTTAATCTCCATCCCCCTTCTTCCCAAAACCACCCTACCCTTACGCTGTGCCCTCTGGAACGCCCGCTCTGTCTGCAACAAGCTCACCGCTGTTCACGACTAGAGTTGAGCGAACACCTGGAAGTTCGGGTTCTGCTGGTCCGTCCGAACTTCGGGACAAAGTCCGGGTCCGGGTCCGGACGGAACCCGAACGATCGCACGGACAACGAACCCCATTGAAATCAATGGGGACCCGAACTTTTAGGCACAAAAATGGCTGTAGGAAAGTCCTGGAAAGCCCCAGAGGGCTGCAAAAGGAAGTAAAATGGGGGTAAGGGTAGGGCAAGTGCCCTACAAAAAAATGGGGACAGGGAAATAACTGTAAATATTTTTAAAAAAATAAAAACATAAAAAAAGCAAAAATGGAGGTGAATGTGGATCATCTTCAAACTGTGTCTGAAAAGTATTAATTAACGGTAGAAGCCATATAACTGTTCTAAAATCATCTTCAAACTAGGGCAAGTGCCC
>BLSH010173673.1:226044-255714 GCA_018402905.1 Glandirana rugosa | reverse complement strand
TCCCAAGGGTCTATCGTCGTATGTCTCGGAGTCTATCGTGGGACCCCTGTATACTGATATATGGTGATTCTGTATACTGCTATCTGGGACCCTGTATACTGATATATGGTGATTCTGTATACTGCTATCTGGGACCCCTGTATACTGCTACCTGGGACCGCTGTATACTGCTATCTGGGACCCCTGTATACTGCTATCTGGGAACCTGTATACTGATATATGATGATTCTGTATACTGCTATCTGAGGCTCTGTATGCTGCTATCTGGGAACCCTGTATACTGCTATCTGGGACCCCTGTATACTGCTATCTGGGACCCTTGTATACTGCTATCTGAGACCCCTGTATACTGCTATCTGTGACCCCTGTATACCAATATCTGGGACCCTGTATACTGATATATGGTGATTCTGTATACTGCTATCTGGGACCCCTGTATACTGCTATCTGAGACCCCTGTATACTGCTATCTGGGACCCCTGTATACCGCTATCTGGGACCCTGTATACTGATATATGGTGATTCTGTATACTGCTATCTGGGACCCCTGTATACTGCTATCTGGGACCCCTGTATACTGCTATCTGGGACCTCTGTATACCGCTATCTGGGACCCTGTATACTGATATATGGTGATTCTGTATACTGCTATCTGGGACCCCTGTATACTGCTATCTGGGACCCCTGTGTACTGCTATCTGGGACCCTGTATACTGATATATAGTGATTCTGTATACTGCTATCTGGGACCCCTGTATACTGCTATCTGGGACCCTGTATAATGCTATATGGTACACAGGCCTCGCATGGAGGCCCACTCGGTGGTGAAGTGGTGATGTTCCGCAGAGGGACTGACCCGTGTGTGCTGCAGCTGAAACTCTACTATCGCACAGTCTCTCCAGCATGTGCAAGGTGGAGTTCCACCTTGTGGGCACGTCGCATAGGAGGCGGAGAGCGGGAAGGCCGAAGTTCCACTGCAGCGCAGACAGGTGAGCAGCAGCAGGGTGAGAACACCGAAAGTGCACATAGATAGCCCGCACTTTCTGCAGCAGCTCTGACATATCTGGGTAGTTTTTTAGAAATTTCTGTACCACCAAATTCAGCACATGCACCAGGCAAGGGATGTGCGTCAAACTGGCTAGGCCCAGAGCCGCTATGAGATTTCGGCCATTGTCGCACACCACCAGGCCGGGCTTGAGGCTCAGTGGCAACAACCACTCATTGGTCTGTTGTTCAATGCCCATCCACAGCTCCTGCGCAGTGTGGGGTTTATCCCTCAAACATATAAGTTTTAAAACAGCCTGCTGTCGTTTCCCCCTGGATGTGCTGAAGTTGGTGGTGAAGGTGTTACGCTGAGCGGATGAGGAGGTGGTAGAGGAGGAGGAAGCACAGTAGGAGGAGGAGGCAACAGGAGGCAAAGAGAAATGCCCTGCAATCCTCGGTGGCGGAACGACATGCGCCAAATTGCTAGCCACCTCAGGCCCACCCGCCACTACATTTGCCCAGTGTGCAGTTAGCGAGATATAGCGTCCCTGCCCGTCCCTGCCCTACTTACAGGGCCATGTATCAGTGGTTATGTGGACCTTGCCACAGATGGCGTTGCGCAGTGCCCACTTGATCTTGTCCCCGACTTGTTTGTGCAGGGAAGGGATGGCTCACCTGCAAAAGTAGTGGCGGCTGGGAACCACATACCATGGGACAGCCATCCGCCATCAGGTTTTTAAAACTTTCCAAGTCCACCAGACGGAATGACAGCATTTCAAAGGCCAGGAATTTTGAAATGCTGGCATTCAGGGCCAGGGATCGCGGGTGGGTAGGGGGGTACTTCCTCTTTCTCTCCAGTGTTTGGGAGATGGAGAGCTGTAAGCTTCCATGGGACCCTTTGGAAATGCTTGGGGACGGTGGCGGACATGGTGGCGTTGCTGTCACATGCTCTGTTTGCTGGGTGGAAGGTAAAACTGTCACTGTAGAGGTGGAGGAAGAGGCCGAGGCAACAGCAGAAGAGGAAACAGGAGGAGGCCGAGACCTTTCTTGGATGTTGAAGTAATTATTCCAATGCAGCTTGTGCCTTGAATTTAGATGCCTGATCATGCAGGTTGTGCTCAGGTTTAGAACATTTAGGCATCGCCTCAGGCTATCATTGCACGGCGTGCAAATCACTTGTGTCGCTCCGCTTTTGCAACCTGCTTCCTCTTTTGCTGTGCTGGTGCCTCTGTGCGACCACCACCTCTTCCTCCAAACTGCACACATCACTCGCATGATCCTCATTCCATGTGGGGTCTAGGACTTCATCATCCTCCTCCACATCATCTTCCACCCACCCTTCACCACTGCCCTCCTTGTCAGTCTGCACACTGAGGAAAGCTGCAGCAGTTGGCACCTTTGTTTCGTCATCATCAGAGACATGCTGCACTGGTGTTTCCATGTCCTCATCCTGCAACAGAAGTGGTTGGGCATCGGTGCACTCAATGTCTTCCACTTCTGGGGCAGGGCTATGTGGATGGCCCAAGGAAAGCACACCAGGAGAGTCATCAAAAAGCATAAGAGTTTGTTGCATGACTTGGGGCTCAGACTGCTTGGCTAATTTACAGGTGCCAACTCTGAGCTTTCATCAAGGGACCGGGAGGGAGACAATGTGAAGGAACTGGAGGCATTGTCAGCCACCCAATCTACTATCCCATGTACTTCTTCTGGCCTCACCATTCGTTGAGTGGCATTCGGGCCTACCATATAACGTTGAAGATTCTGTAGGCTACCTGAGGAAGGTGTTTCACTTGTGCGTGTAGTTGGCACAGATCGACCACATCCTCTCCTTCCAACAGGGGCTTTACCAACACCACCAACACCAGCAGCACCACGATCATGTCCCTTATTTGACGCTCTCCTCATTCTGCCCACAAATGTACTATATAGCACTATTTAAGTATTTAATAATACAAAAAAAATAATAATAAATTCTTCTTCTTCTACAGGAGCAGCAGGAACCCCTCCCTATAGAACTAGGAGATGATTTTAGAACAATAATCTGTCCCTTACAGGACCAGCAGGAACCTCTCCCTTTAGAACTAGGAGATGATTATAGAACAATAATCTGTCCCTTACAGCAACAGCAGGAACCCGACCCTATAGGAGTAGGCGCTGATTTTAGAACAATAATCTGTCCCTTACAGGACCAGCAGAAACCTCTCCCTTTAGAACTAGGAGATGATTATAGAACAATAAGCTGTAACTTACAGCAACAGCAGGAACCTGACCCTATAGGAGTAGGCGATGATTTTAGAAAAATAATCTGTCCCTTGCAGGACCAGCAGGAACCTCTCCCTTTAGAACTAGGAGATGATTATAGAACAATAATCTGTCCCTTACAACAACAGCAGGAACCTGACCCTATAGGAGTAGGCAATGATTTTAGAACAATAATCTGTCCCTTATAGGACCAGCAGGAACCTCTCGCTTTAGAACTAGGAGATGATTATAGAACAATAATCTGTCCCTTACAGCTACAGCAGGTACCTGACCCTATAGGAGTAGGCGATGATTTTAGAACAATAATCTGTCCCTTACAGGACCAGCAGGAACCTCTCCCTTTAGAACTAGGAGATGATTATAGAACAATAATCTGTCCCTTACAGCAACAGCAGGAACCTGACCCTATAGGAGTAGGCGCTGATTTTAGAACAATAATCTGTCCCTTACAGGACCAGCAGAAATGTCTCCCTTTAGAACTAGGAGATGATTATAGAACAATAATCTGTTCCTTACAGCAACAGCAGGAACCTGACCCTATAGGAGTAGGCGATGATTTTAGAACAATAATCTGTCCCTTACAGCAACAGCAGGAACCTGACCCTATAGGAGTAGGCGATGATTTTAGAACAATAAGCTGTCCCTTACAGCAACAGCAGGAACCTGACCCTATAGAACTAGGAGATGATTTTAGAACAATAATCTGTCCCTCTAAGCAGTAGACTCTACCTAGTCCAGTCAGATTGTTCTGTAATGCAGGATGAGATCTGCAATCTGTCCTTCTAAGCAGTAGTAGTAGTAATCTCTACCTATTCCACAATCAGATCGTTTGGTAATGCAGGATGAGATCTGCAATCTGTCCCTCAAAGCAGTAGTAATAGTAATCTCTACCTAGTCTTAATCAGATCGATGAGATGTTATTATATATATCTGCAATCTGTCCCTCACAGCGCCGGCCGCATCCTCTCCCTACACTAGTCAGAGAGCATGTGACTGCAGCACTAAGTGACTCCAGCTTATAAAGAGGCTGGGTCTCATGATGCACTGGCCAATCACAGCCATGCCATTAGTAGGCATGGCTGTGATGGCTTCTAAGGGCAAACTTGTGAAACGCTTGTTGATTGGCTACCCTGCAGCTATTCAACATGCGTGATCAAGTACCCGAACCCAAACTTTTTTCAAATGTCCGGGTTCGGGTCCGGGTCACGGACACCCCAAATTTCGGTACGGACCCGAACTTTACAGTTTGGGTTCGCTTAACTCTAGTAGTGAGACAGTCAACAGTAAATGGCTTCAAACATGCTTGGACAAACATAAATCTATACCCAGACAAAAAAGTTAACACAAAAATAAATAAATATGTTTTAAAAAAAAGTCTAAAAAAAAAGGCAGACTAGATGGACCACTCTGCCTTTTTCTGCTTCACTTTTCTATGTTTCTATGACTTACATCACAGGGCGATGTGACTAAAAATGGATTTCCATCAGGGGCATTGTTTTTTTTTTACTTTTGTATTTTTGTTGCACCTCAAAAACAGCACATTACACCTCTTCCTTTCTAGTTCTTCCATTTTCAGTACTGTGATAGTTGGACTGACAAGCACTCGGTCCTTTAGTCATTTACCCAGGCTCCCAGAATATTTTTTGCCCTCTATATTGGATGCTGACACTCTGGGGCATTTCATATTCCACCTTATAGGGATTTTCTACTGATTATCAGACTATATACTGTATGTTTTGGATACATACCCACAGAGACTATCCAAGCAGAAGGTCGTAATATGCACACTGGTCCAGTCTCCTTCCTACCTCCTATTAGAGTGCCTTGAGTGGATTTATTTTCTGGGGATCACGCGGCCTCCATGTCCCCATGGGCTGAAGTTCTCAGACACAAAGCTCTTGAATACCCCTCCCCTGATGAAGCAATGAACAAATTCTGAGATATAAGGACTCCACAGCACAGTTTGTGACTATCAGGCCTCTGTATGTTGCAGCTACATTTACAATCTAAGGTGGTATAAGGAATAATACAGACCCCTGGGTGGAATTTGTCATATTGTGATAGGTCTCTAGGGTTTGTGCTTTTGCCAAATGGGGATCCTGGGTGATGTCATTGACCAATGTCAATATCCCACATGGCAGTGCTCATCTATCCATACCCCTTTTTAATAATAGCTTGGTAATTATCTTTGAAAAAGGTCAGATAAAAAAATAACAAGATTCAGCTCCCATAGACCTCATAGGCTTGGTCATCTCTCTGACCCCAACATGGAATTAGACAGTGTAGGAACTGCAGCAGAATATTTATCTCTCTGTCTATCTTATCAGCAAGTGTGTATGCAGCCAAATATGACTGGTTCAAAGTACTGACCCTCCCTCTTCCAAGGGCTGGATTAAGAACATCATGGGCCTGGTGCTTAGGAAGTTACATCCTCCTCCTTTGCCAGGGGCCTGTGCTTGCACTTGATTGGTTGCTAGGATGCTAGGTGGTCCAAGCAACCAATAATTTTCACAGCAGTGGACACTGGGCAGTGGTGGGCAGCGGTGGCAATCACAGTACCAGGGGCAAGTTCTTGGGTGGTTGGGCCTATATTAAGTTAGGGGCCTGGAGCTGCAGCTCCAATAGCCCCTATGTTAAACTGGCCCTGCCTCTTCCATGACTCTTAAGCCGATGATCCGAATACTTAAAATTGCCTTTAAAAATACATTTAACTTTGTATTGAATACATAATGACATTTATTGGTGTTTTTATATCTGCCCGGAGTTCAGCTTTATTTATTTTTTTCCAAGATCTTTATTAAGTTTTCAAGAATAAACATAGGCATTAACCATGCAATCTCAACAGTACATTTAAGAGGACATCCAATGGGACTCATGCCCCTGCATGAAAAGCCAGTACAGTAAGTGGATAAATGAATGTACAAAAAACATAGTAACCTAATAAACAATAGCGAACACCCCCCCATATCTCTTCATTGTTATAGCCACTGTTTCTGTTAGATGTACCATTGTTCCAACCTGGGGCATCTTCGGTTGAATGGAATATCTACAGGTTATCAGAACTAGCAGAATGTTTTTTTTTTTTAACTTGTAGCTCTAATCAAATTAGTGAAATTGAGGAGGGAAATAATGTTACCTATAGCGAAATTGGAAGGGCTTAAGTAGCATTTGAATGGTGGCATGGGAATCTAATATTATAATGAAGGAGATAAGCAGATGGAACATTTTAAGCTGCTTACTGACTACCTTCAATGTAAGCACTTTATCAAGGTGGTAGTGAGATAGTATAGTCTTAACTGGTCTTGAGAACTAAGAGGGAAGAAAAAAAAAAAAAAAAAAGCTCTTTCACCCAAACTATTCCCCCCAAATTGGGCTGACCCTGAGTATTTAAGGAGGCCTGCCCCCTGCCAATTCAGATTGGGGATTGGTCAGGGCTCCTTAGAATACTGCAGATGGCTACACCCCCCGCCCAGCTCTCTGTCCAGAAACCTTCCACCAGTTTCTAGAAAGAAGTGGGAGGTCCTGGTGACCTCATCTGTAAATCACTCAATCCTACCTGAGCCACTCCCAGCCCAGAAATAAAAACAATCAGGCCTGCACACCAGTCAGACCTGACTAAATTTTCCTCACCTACTATAAACCTATTTACACTAGCTCCCACCTACCGGGTGGCGCTACAATTGTAAGCAAATAAATAAATCGCATAAAAAGTTCCACTCAGAACGGTGTCAGATGTACATCTGGAGAGAGCTCTATGCAATTGTCCAGCATGCGGTCAGGCTGTCAGTCCACGCCGCTGTGATGGCTCCAGTGATGGAAGGATGTTAGAGGACGCTGGAGAGCAAGATGTCAAAGCTGGAAACACGACCTGTCAAACCTTGGAGAGGAACAGCCAATCAGAATGTGTTTAGGAGGCAAGCCACACCTCCTTCCGCAGCCAATAGATGGCACAGTACACCAAAGGCTTTTAACCACTTCAGCCCCGGAAGGATTTCACACTTTAGGACCAGAGCACTTTTTGCGATTCGGCACTGCGTCGCTTTAAAATTTGCGTCCTTTTTTCCCCACAAATAGAGCTTTCTTTTGGTGGTATTTGATCCCCTTTGTGTCATTTCTGATCACCGCTATAAACAAAAGAAGAGTGACAATTTTGCAAAAAAAAAACTAATTTCTTACTTTTTGCTAAAATACAAATCCAAAAAAATATAAAAAACATTTTTTTTTCATTGGTTTTGGCCGATTTATATTCTTCCTCATATTTTTGGTAAAAAAAATCACAATCAGCGTTTATTGATTGGTTTGCGCAAAAGTTGCCGCGTTGACGAATGATGAAAATTTATTTATGGGGTTTTTATTTTTTTTATTTTTAGTAATGGCGGCAATCTGCGATTTTTATCGGTACTGCGATATTGCAGCGGACATGTCAGACCGTTTTGACACTTTTTTGGGACCATTGGCATTTATACAGCGATCAGTGCTATAAAAATGCACTGATTACTGTGTAAATGCCATTGGCAGTGAAGGGGTTAACTTGCAGGGGGCGCTCTAAGGGTTAACTGTGTTCCCTCAGCGTGTTCTAACTGTATGTGGGCTGGGCTGGCAGGGGGAGGGGAGTGATCATGGCTTTCATATACATGAAGCCTGTGATCACAGCCCTTCCCCCTCTATGAGAACGGAGATCTGTGTTTACTTACACGGACCTCCGGCCTTTCACTGTGGGGGGGGCATTGCGGGTAGCCGGCAGAAATTGAGTCCGCCCTACCCGCTCCCGGGCCCCCCCCGAACACAGTGCGCGCGCTCACAGTGCGGGATCTCGCAGCCGCCGTCATATGGTGGCGGTTTGCGATATTGAGCCATCTTGCCGCCGTCAGACTGCGGTCGGCAGTCGGCAAGTGGTTAAAGCTGCTGGCAGTTAACACAGTGCATACTGGTATTTTATGACTTAAATCTGCAGGGGGCCACATATTTTTTTATATTTGTGGCGGTTTACTACCGCTTTAAGGCCATGTTAAAATGGAAGTAAACCTCTTTTTTAATCAAATGGCTGATAGGCAGGGTATTTATGACAGAAGAGACACTATTGGTCTATACTGCCATAAATGCATCCTTCTGCCTCTCAGCTGTCATGTTCACTGAGCCGCAAATGCGCAGCTCAGCAAACATTTACGGCCCTGATCGGCCACTAATCCATACCGCAGTGATATGACCCCGTGAGCATTTGCGGGAGTAGCGTCATCGCAGCCTGGCGTATGAAGTGGACGAAGACACGGGACCCGGAAGGAAGACCAGACGAAGATGGAATCGCTGGGGGCCCGCCAGATTGGTCCCAGCGCTGTACTGGAGGACACCATATGATAGGTAGGTCTGCATAATGTACAAATATGCTGTGCATACTAGTACATTATGGCATAGCCCACCTGGGGGCCCTTAAAAAAAAATATATAGCAGACTTTACTTCCATTTAATATGTGAGCGATTTGAAGGTTCATCAGAAGAGCTTTAACACTTGACACTAGCATTTCTATCACATTTAGTGGTGTCTGTTCACAACTCTGGAAGCAGTGTTGCTTGAAGGTTGTGGCCTACAAAAGTACATAAGCTTCTTTTGTGGGATGTAATTTGTGGGTCCAAACGGGCTTAATGGGGAGCGCCTGAAAAACACATAAAAAACACACAATAATAGTATGTAATGTAGATTATCTTGCTGAGTAAATAGCTTTCACTTGGCTAAAGATATATTTTTTGAAATGCTCAAGCCTAAAATGTGCTCAAAATCACAAAATGTCTGTTTAAAATACTCAAAAAAGAGCAAAACAATGAAAGATGCTCAGCTCAAGTGTGAATGGAGCTGCCAAAACACACATTCCATTCTTTGCAACACAGATAAAATGTTTCAAGTTTGTATTCTCACACAAGTACAATGGAATATGCATGATTTGATACACTGAGAACAGTAGACTGATAGGAGTTGAATATGGTCTTTGTGATACGGTACAAACTATACCTAATATGATTGTTACAAGTATGGGGATCAGAAATGATTAAAATTTTTGGCATTCAGACCTCTTTCACACTGAAGCGCTGCTAAAACAGCACTAAAGCGCCAGTCGTTTTTTGTGGTGCTTTAGCGATGCTTTTCGGATGCTAGCGGGCCAGTTTTGGAACTGGAAAAAAGACCCGTTTTGCAGTGCTTTCAAAGCGCTTTTAAACTCTTAATGACAGCCACCGCAGCTATACTGCAGCAGGTTGGCTCTATTACACGAGTCGCCATCATTCTACGTTGCGTAACGGATATAATAGGCGCGCGGCGCAGCCCCGTAGCCCGTGCGCGTGGCTGGCGGGCGCAATGTCCGCCAGCCACCCGCGATCTCTCCACATAGAGGCAGAATGGGGATCTGCCTATGTAAACATGTCGGATCCCCGTTCTGACAGGGGAGCTCAGAGTTATTGTCTGTTCCTATTGTTTGGGAACAGCGATCTCTCTCCTCCTCCAGTCAGCCCAGCCCCCAGATAGTTAGAAACACCTCCCAGGGCACACAGTTAACCCCTTGATTGCCCCTTAGTGTTAACCCCTTCCCTGCCAGTGACATTTATACAGTAATAAGTGCATTTTCATAGCAATGATCGCTGTATAAATGTCACTGGTCCCAAAAAAGTGTCAAAGGTGTCTGATCTGTTTGTCGCAATGTCGCAGTCTGGCTGAAAATCGCAAATCACAACCATTACTAGTAAAAAAAAAAAATAATAATAATAATAATAAAAATGCCATAAATCTATCCCCTATTTTGTAGATGTTATAACTTTTGCCCAAACCAATCAATGTACACCTATTGTGATTTTTTTTTTTTTTTTACCAAAAATAGGTAGAAGAATACATATTGGCCTAAAATGAGGAAGAAATTCGTTTTTTTATATATTTGGGATATTTATTATAGCAAAAAGTAAAAAATATTGTTTTTTTTTTTCAAAATTGTCACTTTTTTTTGTTTATAGCACAAAAAATAAAAACCGCAGAGGTGATCAAATACCACCAAAAGAAAGCTCTATTTGTGCAAAAAAAAGACAACAATTTTGTTTGGGTACAACATCGCACGACCGTGCAATTGTCAGTTAAAGTGACACAGTGCCGTATCGCAAAAAATGGCCTGGTCAGGAAGGGGGTAAATCCGGAGGTGGTTAAGGCGCTTTGGAAGCGCTGCCCATTCATTTCAATGGGCAGAGGCGTTTTGGGAGCGGTATTTATAGTGCTCCCAACCCACCCCTAAGATGCTGCTGGCAGGACATTTTCTACAGTCCCGCAAGCGCACCGCCCGAGTATGAAAGCACACACTACAATGAATGGGAGGCAGTTTTCAGGCGCTTTTCAGAGGCTATTTCTAGTGCTAAAACGCCTGAAAACTGCCTCCGTGTGAAAGGGATCTATGTCTTGAAGCAATTTGATGTAATCCTTGTATTTACTTCTTGATGAACAGATCCATTTTTAGAACTAAATTATATTTAGAACTATATTCTGTCTGAAAATATCTATCATTTAGTAATGCATGCTAATTACACCCCATGTTAATAATGCAGGTGCTGAGCAATCATACACTGTATATGGCAAACTAAGAGGGGCTTGGACAGAATTCTCAAAGGAGCCTTTCTATAAGCTGCAACTGATATTTTCCAGTGTTTTCACAGGAAATATTGTTTCTGACAGTTTTCCCTATTTATAACGCTGCTCTGGGCAATTTCTCCATTTATTTTTGCCATATTTTAACAAAGGTAAAAATAACCCAGTGAAACATATTTTATAATTTATAATTTTATAAATGCATCTCGGCAATTTGTGAAAATGATCTTTGTCTGAGATTTTGCAGTGTCCTAAAGCTGCCCTAACCCAGTGCACTCAATGGAGGTAAACTGCCAGTGGAATTGTCCCCAAGGTTTGCTATTTTGTGGACGTTGCTTTTTTGCTTTTCACAAATCAGTTTACGCTTTTTTTTATATTTTTACACCAAGCTTCATGTAGCTTTCCATATCACGCTTTTATAAACTGGACAAAAGGCAAAATGTAGTGGAAATATGAGGCAAACGGTCATAAGAAGAATGGAGGAGCTCTAAAAGTAAGTGTAAACATGTTAATTAACCACTTCATATGGATACCCAATTCACAGGCAGGGTAACTGCATGCTCCAGGCATGTTAATTAACCACTTCAGCCCTGGAAGGATTTACCCCCTTAATGACCAGGCCAATTTTGCGATATGGCACTGCGTCTCTTTAACTGACAATTGCGCGGGTGTGTGACGCTGCACCCAAATATACTTTGCGTCCTTTTTTTCCCACAAATAGAGCTTTCTTTTGGTGGTATTTGATCACCTCTGCGGTTTTTATTTTTTGTGCTAGAAACAAAAAAGACAGAAAAATTTGAAAGAAAAAAACAATATTTTTTACTTTCTGCTATAATACATATCCAATAAAAAAATGTAAATAATCAAATTTCTTTATCAATTTAGGCCAATATGTATTATGCTACATATTTTTGGTACAAAAAATCCCAATAAGCGTATATTTTTTGGTTTGCACAAAAGTTACAGCGTCTACAAACTATGGGATATATTTATTGAATTTTTATTTATTTACTTATTTTTTTACTAGTAATGATGACAATCAGCAATTTATAGCAGGATTGTGGCAGACAAATCGGACCCTAAGTGACACTTTTGGCACTTTTTGGGGACAAGTGGGAGCAATACAGTGATCAGTGCTAAAAAAAATGCACTGTCACTGTACTAATGACACTGGCAAGGAAGGGGTTAACATCAGGGGTGATCAACGGGTTAAATGTGCTCCTAGGGAGTGCTTTCTAACTGTGGGGGTGGATGCTTTGACTGGAGGAAGACAGAGATCCGTGTTCCTGCTTGGCAGAAACACAAGATCTCCATCCTCCTCTCTCACAGAACAGTGGTCTGCCTTCTTTACATAGGCAGACCGCTGTTCTGCCTCTCCTGAGAATGGTCAGCAGGTCCCGGCGGACATCGGGTCCACTAGACCTGCTGATTGGCTCTTGCTGTGTCCAATCACAATGGGAGCGGGTAACCAGTGGCACGTGCGCCAGACCCAATGCACAAAATCGCTGCAGTATATCTGCGTGGGGCAGTCCATAAGAGGTTAACAGACAATTGCATTTCTGTTTATTAAAATACTTGCATTCACTTATCTTTCATGCTTTGTTTTAGTTCAGCACTGCTGATCTCTTGCAGCCTCTTTAGAGCCATTTGCTGTGCATGTACTACTCCAGCAATGGTTACATATGCTTTCTCAGGGCAGGGTTACTTATGATCACAAATGTGGACCATCTCTGCACAGTGTGTGTTGAAACATTTGCTTGAGATGCATGCAGTGGTGTATTTAGGTTTTGTACTGCCCTAGGCCTGACTAAACTCATGCACCCCCCCTAATTTAAATATAAGCCACCACTTCCTGTCAAGGCCTCACTCCTTCCTGTTTGAGACCCGCCATTACATTTTTCAGTTCTGAGGGCCTTGGGGGGGGGGGGGGGGGTGATGGATTCCCTGAAGAGATTTCCTCACACTTTCTGTTTGGCCAATGGGCAGCACAACAACTCATTGGTTGGGGCCGGCCGCCTGGGCTCCTCAGTACGCCCGGGTCCCCTACATATGTATGGGTTGTCCCCCCCTGATAATGGCCCTGCCGGTATTATCATATATATATATATATAGTAGTGCAAGCCGGCGGGGACTCTTTTCATGCTGCCCCCCTGCAAAGTGCCGCCCTAGGCCTGGGCCTTGTTGGCCTAGGCTAAGATACAGCGTTGGATGCATGCAGTCTCCAGCTGGTGTAACAGGGTGACAATACAAAGACACAGTTGGTAGAAAGGAACAGAGTGTTTTCACCATATTCAAAGAAATGCCTAAACAAAGACCATCATGCCATGATCACCAGGTATTATTTTAATGAAAGCTGCAAATAATAAGTCAAACATACCTGGGTTTGGTCTGGATATGTTTGGTGAACTTTACCTAAGTTCATATGCTGAATCTAAACCCCTTTAATATCAATGGGAGCTGCATCTTAGAAATCAGTAATGGACATGTTCTAGGTTAATAGGCAAGGGATTGTCAAACATACAGTAGAGCATAAGGCTGAGCATGTCACTAGGACATGTACCAAAGCAAAAAAAAAAAGTAAAAGTTGCATTTGACAGGAAGCAGTGATTTTATATTGCTTTAAGCTAACATTAAAAATACAAAATTATTTTAACCGCTTGCTGACCAGCTGCTGCAGTTATACTGGTAGGTTGGCTCGGCTGCACTTATCGCCATAGGTGTACGTCGATCTCGTGCATGGCTTTCTGTGGGCAGGCACGCAGTCGGAGGTGCGCACGCCGATTGGCCAGCGGGGGAGCCAATCACCAGGTCATTCCCTGCAGAGACAGAACGGGGATCTGCCAAAGTAAACAAGGCAGGTCTCCGTTATGTTAGGGAATGACACAGAGATCCTGTCTTTCTAGGAAAATGGATCTGTGTGTTATCCCAGGCAGCCCATCCCCCATACAGTTAGTAAACACCCCCAGGAAACACATTTAACCCCTTGATCGCCCCTGATGTTAACCCCTTCCCTGCCAGTGCCGTTAGTAAAATGTCAGCACATATTTTTAGCACCGATCACTGTAATAATGTCACTGGTCCCCAAAAAAAGTGTAAAAAAAAATATTGGGGATTTTTTTTTATACCAAAAATATGTAGCAGAAAACATTTTGGCCTAAATTGATGAAGAAATTAGATTTCTTAAATTTTTTTATTGGACATGTTTTATAGCAGAAAATAAAAAATATTGATTTTTTTTCAAAATTGTTAGTCTTATTTTGTTTAAAGTACAAACAATAAAAAAAAACACATAGATGATCAAATAGCACCAAAAGAAAGCTCTATTTGTGGAGGAAAAACAAACATTAATTTTATTTGTGTACAGCGCTGCATGACCGCGCAATTGTCAGCTAAAGTAACGCAGTGCCGTATTGCAAAAAATGGTCTGGTCATTAAGGGGGTAAAACCTTCCAGGGCTGAAGGGGTTAATTAACATGCCTGGAGGATGCAGTTACCCTGCCTGTGAATTGGGTATCCGTATGATGTATACAACCTATTACAGCAAAACCTACAAAGAAAAAAATGCAGTTTAAGCTGGCCATAAATTACAGTTTCTAGCTGCATTATTCTGCAAAAAATTGACTGGGGATTCAATTCATTTATATCAGATCCTTATTGTACATGAGGGTCTGGTATAAATTAAAAAAAAAACAAAATATGAGGGTATCTCATGTTGATGAACACAAAGACCTCTTTCCCACAACCCTGGCCCAGTAGTTGTGGGGGTCTGTGGCAGGGGCTTATCAGAATCTGGAAGCCACTTTAACACCTTTCTGCCCAGCCTATAGCAGATTTACAGCCAGGCGGGACTTTCCTCCTTCTGAGCTGACGTCATATGATGTCCTCTCAGAAAGCGCCGCTTGCGCAGCCTCACATCGGCACGTTCTGTCAAAGGCGGTGTCCACTGGACGTAGCCAATGACTGATCATTGTGCCGGCTTGCTGCTGGTAACATGCGACCACTGTGACCAATCAGAGCTGATCACATGACAGTTGAAAACAATGGATGGCTTTCTTTCATGCCATCCATTATGTACAATTGTGTTGCTAGCTGTGATTGGTTAATGTGACCACATTGTACAGACAGGGCCAATCACAGCTCATCTGTACCATGTGATTAGCTCTGGCCAATCACAGTTAATCACAACAAAACAAACAGAATGAATCCGTTTCATTCAGTAAAATTCTTGCTTATAGCAATGAAATTCACTGTTATAAGCAATCACAATGTGTAAAAGACAAAAAAAATTCTGTTCACTTCCCCAGTCCTTCTTCTGGTCACAGTGTTTTTTAAAAAAATTGTAAAAAAAAAAAAGAAAAAAGTAATAAAAAATAAAGAAAATGTATGTATAAAATCTTGTCACCTCTTCCCATGCTCATCTTTAGCATTTCTCCAGAGCCTCTCCCTTCCTCTGGAACCCCAATCAAGCCAGCTATCGCCTACTTTGTCCACCTTTTGATGATCCTAGAAGACTCATTTTTTTAGGGAAGTCTATTGTTCCTCGGCCTAACAACTGGACATTCTTCATCACCTCATCCCCACACAGTTCTTATCTTTTGTATCATTATTCCATCCCATTTGTAAGATCTAGTGAGCAGGGCCCACTGAATCTTCTTGTATTGAATTGCATTGTAATTGTACCATCCTCCTGAATTTTGTAAAGTGCTTTGCAAAGTACTTGGTGCTATATAACTACTGTAAAATAATAATATTAATAATAATAAACTACCGCAATGAGCAAAGATTATTTAATTTTTGAAACCCCTTTACGTTTATCCACAGTCATCCATCCATAGATACCTTATCAGTGTGATGGAGATTTAGGAAGCTCTCAGGATGTTTGTCCAATGATAGACAGAAGCACAGCCAATACAGAGACCACTAGCAGTTTATTATCCTGATACAAACCAGACCCTAACAATATTAAAGTGACACCATCTTAAACCTTTTGTTTACAGGTTTTGTCATTGAGCACAGCCTGTTCTCACTGTTCTGATGGCTTTTCCTTAAGATGAACATTTATCAAGATTGTATTCCTAGATTGTACATTAAAGCTTGGAAGACACCATGCATCACATCACATCAAAGAAAGTTTATACAACGGGATGTTTAAGATTTTATGAAAATCCTGGAAGTCTTACTTCTGTTGTTTGGGAGGTTCAATAGGTTTACAAATGGCGAAAGATCCATAAACTACAACTGAAGAAAATCCTGACTTCCTCTGTATAATAAAATTCCACTGAGCTATCATTACAAAGAATATAATTATCTGCATATTTTTCAAAGTTAGAAGACTAATAAGGAGTGTGTAATTTTCAGGGGATATATCATGAGGACATCAGGTGGGTATGAAGTAGCTCTATAATAATATGCTTTTATCTGTTTATCTCATCTAGACTAACAAAAAACTTACAGTCTTTTCTTGGAACCTGAAAACATTTATATTGTTTTTAGTACATAGGTATAGTTTGTTTCCAAGGACAAAGGAACAAAGTAAAAAGGACAGTATGTGCAAACTGGTAAGTCAACCACACAATTCAATAAAAGGCATTAGTATGAACGTTATTATGTATATAAATGTCCATATAGGCCCATCACTAGGTCAAGCTGATCCAAGAGTTAAAGCAGACTCTAAGGCACACAGGTAACAAGAAGGAAGGGAAAGTACCTCTCCAAGGATCGGTGGAACGCACAATGGAACACAATGTATGCAGAATGGCATCACCAGTGGGAGGTGTTTGAGAAGGGAGAAAGAAGCATGCATGCTCGGTTACGGCTCTGCGCATGCTGTGAAACACGTCACACACCTCACACTCGTGACGTCATCCCGTATATGCTGCGCTCCATGCTCCTTTCTATCAATCCTTCGCGAGATACTGGAAGGCTTCCTTCTTCCTGTGAGCAGCTGAGAGTGGATCTTACACATAAAGACACTCTACACTTAAAGACACTTTTATCTTCTTTCTTATATATTGCTTTTCTATTTTTTTTTTTGTAGGTAGCCTGTAAGCTCTAATAGGCATCTAAAAAAGATGTAAACATGAACTTAGTAGCATTTAGTTTGCCAAAGCACTGTGTATCATGAACAGTTGCCTTTTTATGTAAATACATTGTTTTCACTTGATTTTATTCTTTGTTGTATCTCAGTATTGCTTATCTCCTGCAGCCTCTTTGCAACCACTTCCATCAACATGGACTAAAGTTATGGCTGCATGGCATAGTAGTGGAGTGCCTTTTGCTCACCATGCTCAGATGCAGGTACAAGCACCTTTAATTCCTTTTCCAGCTACACCCTGGTTTCCTGGACATGCTCAGAAGAGATACATTTCTCTGCTTCTCTCCCTCAGCAGTTCAGAGGGGCCACACTCAATGAGGGTAAGTTAGCTGGGCAAATTACCTGCAGCCACCTGGGAGGCCTTCCACTGCCAGAGCCAATGTGTTGGCAGCCAGGCAGGAACCTAATACCGTGCAGTTTTTCCAAAAGACTGATCTACTGTGGGGAGCACTTCCCTAATTGCTACCAGAGTACTGCAGTTCCAGTAAGGTAATTCTTCATCCTTGGGCCTTGGACCCTTCCAGCTGTTAGCTTGCATTACCAGAGCTACCCTGAACAGTGATGGCAGGGGAATTCCTGGCCCCGGAGCCACATGTATCAAAGGGACGGGAATGTTGGTGATATCATTTAGCTAATATGGCCAATTACCCTTCCTGTTACACTTGGTATCTATGAACAGGATTGACCTTATCAGACAATGGTGACGGGAGTGGTTCAGCAATGTCACCCTGTAGTACTATTTCAGAAGGGAGCAGGCAACCTACTTCCCCTGAAATAATGACCCCCTTATTCCTGACAGGGGTCCTGGTCAACAATTACCTAAGTTCACCTGCACCTCGACAGACAGCTTCATGGGAGGTGGCCATCTGGAAATTACGAAAGGGGTGGCTTAGTTCCAGAGAGGCTTATTTGGGTCTAAAGATGCATTGCCTCTTGTGCCAGAAAATGGAACTGAGAATACAACGCTAAGCTGCTCTCAGAGTCCTAATTTTGGGGGCCCCCTAAACACTCTGTGCAGGATGAATTTAAATAGTGTACAAACCTGCCAGAAACAGCAAGTTTAGGTGGAGTGGCATGTTTAATCACTATGCGCAGGTCCCTTTAACACCTTCTCCTACAATTTGTGGTTTCTTGGACATGGTTTCTCTTCTTTCCTCCTACAGTAGCTCAGAAAGGCTATACCTGATGAGGCAGAGGTGTTTGAGCAAGTGATCTGCAGCCAGGTGTGCAGCCCTCCACCTCCACAGACGCTTCTCCAAAGGACCAAGAAGCCCCTCCAAATTGCTGCCAGAATACTCCAGTTCCAGTGAGATGGTCCTTTGGCCTTGGATCTCTCAAGCTGTTCCCCTGTGTTACCAGAACCCCCCTAAATATCATTATGAGGAACACTGTCTATAATGAGGATAAAGTAGCTGTTTGTGTTCTATAAAGAATGTGACATATGGGCATATAAATGAGCCCATATTATGTAGCTTTCAAAATTTGCTTAACATTATTCTGTAGTTTAATCACCTTCAAATTACAGTTACCCTCCATCTGATCATTCAGCTGATTACCTATCTTGTTACAGTATTTCAGTGAATAATGTCTGTGTAATTTGGAAACATGCAACAGAAGTACAACTGGGGGACAGGAGTAAAACCTTGTCACCGGATAGCAGGAAGTACCTAGACAAGGCTTCTCATGGTAGGATCCCCAGGTATTTTTTTTAAGGAAAGCTGCGCATAATAAAAATAACGAAAATTGCGTGAAATCCAATTAACATGTTAAAGCTTATATAGATTTTAGTTATCAGGTTTACTTATAATATTTTATATTTTGGCTGAAATGTAAGACAGTTTTCAACAACAATATATTCTATGACCACATCCTGGTTTTATACATTTAGAAGAATCCATGGTAAACCCAGGGCAGTCTGACTGATATTTTTCCCAGGCTGGTCTAAAGAAACAGGCCAGCTGGTGTTTTCGCCATGTCTACTTAGCAGCTGAGGTTAGAGTTATCAACTGTTAGCATGGAGCAGGTGGTAATCATCTAGTGTTCTGCTCATGCCTGCTGTGTGAAGAATGTGATACCTCCAGCCCTCCTTCCAGTTGAGCAGCAATAGGTGGGTGATTACATTAGGCTAACTTTAAGAAAGAATTCCAGCTTATACCATTGTTTGGAAATAATACAAGGATCTAGCACATTGCAACATTTATCATGTTAAAGTAAACTTGTCATGAAAGAAATACTTCTTTGCTGCCCTTCTTCTGAAAATGCTACTTGTTTGGCTGTTATACTAATGTCTTAGGTTTCATGCTTTCTACCCTGGAATAACTATACAGATCAGGAAAGTCTGAGTAAAATCAGAACTCAAATAATGATTGGAAGACTGGGAGGAAGGAGACCCATAAGAGAAGCATGAAGTGACATACAATTCAAACCAAGAACCATACATGTATTTCTAGAATTTTAGCATATTTGCAATTGTTTTAAAATATACAAGAATTATCATTTTTTTATATATTTTATGTGGTATAGATAAAATCTTGATTTCTTTAGGTAGGTTTTCAAAAAAAAAATCAGAACTCCCGATAATTGATTATGTTCAGTGACTTGAAGAACTCCAGCAAGCCGATCAAGACAACAGCCATCCAGCTAGTATTTTCAATTTCAGTATTTAAGTTGAGGCTAAAGTAGCAGTGTTCATGTTTCTCTCCTAAAAAATATCCATCTGAATCCATTTTAATTGCAATTTAATCCAGATCTGCCCTAAGTATCATTCTCTCGATGGTACAGTGCAATATTATACAGTTATTAAGGTCAATGCCATTACTTAACCCAATCAGTCATGTGTGGTTGGATTGGAGACATGTCCATGGGGGCACTCCTCTTCAAAAGTGTTAGCTGTGTATCTACATCATGATTTGGAAGACTGGGCTGCATTGTACAAAGGAGAGTTTTTTTTTTTTTTAGTCCCGGTTCACACAGGGGAGGCTTCAAAGTTGTGCGAATCTGAAGCCACCCCGTACAGCGCAACATCAGCATCTATAATAGAAGTCAATGCAAGCCGCTCTGAAGTCTACCCGAAAAGGTACAGGAACCTTTTTCTAAGTTGTAGTGACTTGAGTCGCTCCTATTAGAACGCTTCCATTGTACTGCATGGAGCGCGACTGACAAATCGCCTGACAGAACAGGTCACCCCTGTGTGAACCAGCACTTACAGTCATCAAAGTTATAAAACAATTTGTGCTGCAGTTCCATCTTAATGGGCTTAATGCATAAAATAAAATAACATCAATGTTTACAACTCTCCTGTAAGTAGGTATTTGCTTTTTATTTGAATCAATTGTTCAACTTACTACACACTGCCACCAAATTAGTTGTTCAGTTTTTGGGACTTAAAACATCCCCTGGCCCAGTCCTTTTGGGACTAAAGTCTATTTCAAGTTTGACTTTTGTGTTGACCTGAGATAAACCACTTTTAGGGATGCCTTTTATGTAATCCTCCTTCCTCCTCAATGCAGCCAATTCCAACATGAACGTCTGTGGAAAGATCATTTCTTTAAAATCTTTTGCAAGTCACAGACACTATGTGAACACCAATATGTGGACACCAGAGGCGTAACTAGAACCTTCAGGGCCCCGGTGCAAGAAATTATGAAGGGCCCCCTGACCCCTGGCCAGGGCCCTTCCCTCTTCCCACTGATCCTGGGGCCCTTTATGCCTATTGTGGGTCCCTTTATTATGGTACTGCAGTGGGGCCCTTTCACAAGTTCTGCAGCAGGCCCCAGGGGGACCAGGGAAGCACACAGGGGCCCTGGGAACAGCAGAAGACAAGTAAACTGGATAGAGGAAAATGGAGGAGATTGGGTCCTCTAAATGCCACCCCCGCCATCCCTCCTATTCAGGTGTACAAGGGAGGCACATGGGCCCCCTGGACCATGGGGCCCGGTTGCAATTGCAACCCCTGCAACCCCTATCGTTACGCCCCTGGTGGACACCCCTCTGAATTATTGATTGCAATAAATCTGGGGTGGAGAAATTTCATTGGCCTGCACAAAGCCCTGACCTCAAGCATATTGAACATCTTTAGGATTGAACTGGTACATTTATTGAAAGACAGATCTTATCCAACAGTACCTGACCTCACAAATGTGTTTTTGACCGAATAGGCTGTTGTAGCCCACGAAGGGTGGGAGGGGACAATTCCATGGCTTTGGAATAAGATATACAGCAATCTCTTATTGTGATGGTCATGTGTGCATATAATGTGCAGTAGCTTTAAAGAAATATTCCAGACAACTATAAAACCCCCTTTAGTCTAACTGTGCATTCATACAAATCTTCAGGATCCACTGTTTTTCAATGCTGCCAATCTAACAATTAAGGCACTGGGAGCTGAAGTGGGAGGTGTACAGACATCCCAAAGTGATGCACAGTGGGAGCATCACCAGTCGGATGAAGATTGTTCCTTGTACAATAAGAAGGCAAATAATATAGTAAGCTGCACAAATGAAAAAGGAAACAGATCACCCAGCTGGCTAAACGGGTTGACAAATGTGTGTGAATTACAACAGAACCTGTGCAAATTGCAAATGAATGGTACAAAATAAAGTACTGCAAATAATTTTAATAATTTTTTTGCAATTTACATTCAAATTAAGATTATTTTTCATTAATTTCTGTGTTTATTGCTTAGTGTGTTGCATTTGTAGTGATTTTTCTATCACTTCCTTTCTTTGTAAATCCCCAGTGAGGAGACATACAGAATTAAAAAAAACTATCAAGGTTTTCTCCCCTCCCTGTTCGTGTGTTTTTATTGCTCCCTGCATCCCCATTACAGAGATTTCCCCTGACTTCCTGTTCCCATGACCTGACAGGGAAAATTCACCTTCGGCTAGAGACCTATTTTAAAAGAAAGAATATGTTATATATGTGCAGCACCCACGTAAGCTGGCCAAAGATGAGTAATTTTTTTTGCGTTCAGCCACTGTGCTGAATGCAAAAAGATGCACAGGTTCCTTCATCTACAACTGAGGTGGATGGAGGAGTTTTCCCTGCCATGACCTTGTATTCTGACAGCAGGATCCAGCACTACAGCTGCTGATCAAGAAAAAATTGTCAACTTGTCCATTCAATAGAAGTTGATCTAATGATTGACTTCTGACATTGACTTCATGTTTTCAGGGCGGCAGTCGGGATGTTGAGCACAAATCGCCGTAAAAAGGCGGCGATATGCGATCAGCCACTAGGGGGGCGCGCGCGCCTGCCACACTCCTGAGGAGTGTGCCCGTGGCTCGGGCGGCCCTGATGTCCGCCAGCGAGCGGTCACAGGGAAAGAACGGGGAACCGCCAATGTAAACACGGCGGTTCCCCGCTCTGTTAGTAGGGGCATGAGAGATCTACTGATCCCTGTCACTGGGATCAGTTAGATCTCTCATGCCCATGTTAGCCCAACCCCCCCACAGTAAGAACACACCCAGGGAACACAGTTAACCCCTAGCTCTCCCCCCAGGTTAACCCCTTCACTGCCTATGACATTTATACAGTAATCAGTGGACATTTAAATTTCTGATCGCTGAATAAATGTCATTGGTCCCAAAAAAGTGTAAAAAATGTCCGACATGTCCACTGCAATATCGCAGTACCGCTAAAAATTGCAGATCGTCGCCATTACTAGTAAAAAAATAAAAAATAAATAAAAACCCCAGAAATGAATTCTCATCATCCGTAAACGCGGCCACTTTTGCGCAAACCAATCAATAATAGCTGATTGCAATTTTTTTTATCACAAATATGAGGAAGAATATAAATCGGCCAAAAACGTGAAAAAAAATGTTTTTTTATATATTTTTTTTTTATTTGAATTTTAGCAAAAAGTAAGAAATTTGAGTTTTTTTTCAAAATGGTCGCTCTTCTTTTGTTTATAGCGGCGATCAGAAATGACGCAGAGGCAATCAAATACCACCAAAAGAAAGCTCTATTTGTGGTAAAAAAAGGACACAAATTTTGTTTGGTTGCAACGTCGCACGACCGCGCAATTGTCAGTTAAAGCGACGCAGCGCCAAATCGCATAAAGTGCTCTGGTCCTAAAGCTGGAAAACCTTCCGGTTGGTAAGTGGTTAAAATATGGCCCATCCATGTTGAATCAGCCAAATTTCGATCCTTCTATGGCCAGAATTATTACCTAATGGCTGTTTGGTATCCCTAATAGGTTAGTTGGGCTGACCTTTTACCTCAAGGTCAGATCCTTGGCAGTAGTAGAATGGTGTCCATAGATGGACGTTACTCACTATTTAGAGCAAACCTGAAGTTTATAAGTTTTAATTCAATCTTCTGCGAGAGGACACCTATTGATGTGGCAGACTATAGAAAAGGGACAAAAAGTACTTAGTCTTCACAGATAGAGGACCTTTAAGCAAACCCATGATTATGTGAAATCAGTTCATGGCTGCAAAGTACTGAATTGTCCAGCTACTGACTCTTTTGAGATAGGTTACCATACTTCAGTCAAGAACCAAGCTTATACCCAGCTTCATAGAACAACACCAGCTCCAAGCAGCTCTAGCCTGTCACACCAGCCTGCTAATTCATGATAGGGTGCAGGCTCTGCAAGACATCTCAAAATGAAGAAAGTTACTGGATAGCCACACTCCAAAGAATAATCACCTTTATTTGAAAAACCAAAGTTCCATAAAATCCATGTAGTTACAACAAGAGCACATAAATAGACCCAGAGGTAGGCACAACAGCTAACGTGTTTCACATCACGTGTGGACGCTTAAACATAGCTAATTGTGTATATCTGGATTTAACAACCTACGCCCCATCTCCTTACTCTCCTTCTCCTCCAAACTCCTCGAAAGACTGATCTACAACCGACCGAGTGACCATCTGACCATGAACAAACGTCTTGATCCCCTTCAGTCCGGATTTCACCCTCAAGACTCCACGGAAACTGCTCTCTTTAAACTCACGAATGACCTACTAACTTCTTAAACCAACGGACACTATTCTGTACTACTACTCCTGGACCTCTCTGCTGCCTTTGACACAGTGGACCATCCCCTCCTCCTTAAAAAACTCCACTCCTCTGGTCTCCGTGACTGTGCTCATAGCTGGTTCTCTTCCTACCTATCCCACTGCTCCTTCAATGTCACCTACAACTCTACTTCCTCCACTCCTTTCTCTGTCGGTGTACCCCCAGGTTCTGTTCTTGGACCTCTCCTTTTCTCAATCTACACCGCCTCTCTGGGTCAGTTGATTACCTCCCATGGCTTTCAGTATCATCTCTACGCTGATGGCACACAAATCTGTCTCTTCACCCCCCAGCTCTCTCCTTCTCTCTCCTCACGCATCACCAACTTACTAACTGACATATCGGCCTGGATGTCACATCACTTCCTCAAACTCAAAACTGAGCTTATGATCTTTCCTCCCCCACGTGCCACTTCCCCAGATTTCTCTGTCAAAATCAATGACTCAACTATCAACCCATCCCCCCACGCCAAGGTCCTAGGTGTAATCCTGGACTCCGAACTAACCTTTTGTCCCCATATCCAATCGCTATCCAAAATTTGCTGCCTCAACCTCCGCAACATATTCAAGATACACCCCTTCTTAACCAATGACACCACAAAGCTTCTAATCCACTCCCTGGTCATTTCTCACCTCGACTACTGCAACTCCCTCCTCACTGGCTTACATCTAAAATAGGCTATCCCCACTTCAGTCCATTATGAATGCTGCTGCCAGGCTCATCCACCTTAAAACCGCTCGGCATCTGCTACACCCCTATGTCAATCCCTCCATTGGCTGCCACTCAACCAACAAATTAAATTCAAGATACTAGCAATAACTTATAAAGTCATCCACTACTTTTCTACATCACTAACCTGGTCTCAAAATACCAACCAAATCGATCTCTTCGCTCCTCCTAAGATCTCCTGCTCTCTAGCTCCCTTGTCACCTCATCCCATGCTCACCTCCAGGTCTTCTCCAGAGCCTCTCCCATCCTCTGTAAAGCTCTACCCCAATCTGTCCAACTTTCTCCTACTTTGTCCACCTGCAGATGATCCCTGAAAACTCATATTTTCAGAGAAGCCTATCTAGCTCCCACCTAACAACTGTACATTTATCTACTCCATCAGCACATCCCCCATATTTACTACCTCTTGTATCTCTTGACCTTCCCTCTTAGATTGTAAGCTCTAACGAGCAGGGCCCTCTTACTCCTACTGTATTTAAGTGTATTGTATTTGTACTGTCTACCCTCAAGTTGTAAAGCACTGCGTAAACTGTTGGCGCTATATAAATCCTGTATAATAATAATAAATAATAAAATCCGTACCGCCTATGAGCCAGACCAAAATGAATTAATCAGCCGGTGAATATGCTCAGAATACCCACATACACAGAGATATAGTTCACAGAAAATCCCTTAATTTTGTTTATTGGTGCATATACAACAGGAGAACCCGTTTTTGTATAAAAACTCCAAATGTAGCAAAAGAATAACCGAGATGCATAATCCAGTTGAGATGTACAGTATATGGAAGCACCAGCCAAAGTCTAAAGTTTGGCAAAACATGACCATAAAACATACATTTACATTGGAACCTTCAAAACAAAAAGAAATATAAGTCGTTGTCCACTGATTGCAAATCGGGAACAGAATTTCCAATTAATGAAACCATCTGTCTGAGACATCAAAGGCGGCTGTGAAGTAATTAGAACGAGAAAACTAACAGTGGACACAACAAAATGACAAGTGATACAATGTCATACAATCGAACCTTTGAGGAATGCATAACGTCAATTCGTATAAATACATATGTATAAATACCTATGTGTATAAATATACAGAAATACACTAGTACAAAAGTATATGTACAAGCAGGATTGTCCATGTCATATATTGTACTGAGAAAGGAATAATAAACTAGAGAAATACTAATTCCTGAATTCAAGAAATAGAGAAAAATGAAAAATGAATAAGAAATATATACAAAAGAGCAAAAAACACACAGTAAAAAGATTGTGGAAGAATTCATAAACAATTTTCATGAAAAATTCATAGAGAAAAATTCATAGAAAAAAGAAGACCAATCGCCTAGCATGGAACCATATATGTCCCCATGTATGTGCCAATTTCCAAGTGACTAAACAGGTACCCAGACAGAGTAGAAGCAATATATATATATATATATATATATATATATATATATATATATGTATGAATATGTAGAGATATTGGGGTCGTGTCATTACTTAATTATAAAGGAGAGACACGTGCCACTCAAAGTTCATTCCCGCAGGTTTTCACTAGTACTGCACTTAGGTTTAATTTCCCCATGGTGCTCCAATCTCCTTGCTTAGCCCTTTAGGCCTCAAACCCAAGCCTCTGTCCAATCATATGGTCCCCCTTCTCAGGCAGCAGGCCTAAGACGATCAGGCATACAACTGCATCCCTCTCTAGGCAGGAGGCCCAGGGAAAGACTCGCTTCGCAAGGTCATTCCTAATTAGTAATACTTCCTGCTGGTCTCCACCAATGGCAATAAATCTTCTAGTGATTGACCAGGGAAATATCAATATACAAAACTCAGGTTATAGCACCACACTATTACCAGGGAGAATTCCAAGCAGCAGGCAGAAGCAAGCAATAACCAGAGCTTAGTAAAGACCCAAGAAATCTGAACCATTAATTAGGCTTAGGTAATTACAACTACCAGCTCGAAATTTGAATGGACACTTTTCTGCTTTGGGCACAGTGGCTACTTATGCCTGCTCTTGGCTGCTACCCAGCTTCTTTGGATGTAAAGGGAGACTCTAAACAAACAAAACCCATGATGTGTGTACAACGCAACTCCAGGCAAACAGCTTGCTACACAAATATATGTTTGCTTTTTTATCTACCGAAGGGATTTAATTATTTTTTGCCAATTTCATGATTTACACATCTCCACCATACCAGACCTAGGCAAGTGACACAATTTTTTCTTGATGCAGAAAGGAAGTTTCCTGAGTCACCTCCCACTGTCTGGCCCCCTGTCAGGGCTGTGATAGCATGAAAATCTGTATCTTCTAAGCACTGGCATGTATCTTATAACTATAATTTATTCCAAGGAGGAATGGAAACATTTAGAGGTGAAGTAAGAAACCCTTTAACCTATTACAGTTGGTCTTTATTTTAGAATGTCTTTGTAAACTACAGTAGGAACAGGGTGTAAATAAAACCCTGCCATCTCATAAGTACGTGTATTAATTAGCCTTTATCCACTTCAATTACTTTATGATTAATTAATCACCCAATATTTATGTTATGCAGCGCCGCTAAGACATATCTAGCAAACAAAATCTACACTATATCCAGTTTTATTTTGACACTTTGGTAACAGAGATTATATAAACAATTGTCAGGCTCAAAGTTATTATTAGATTTACTTTCTAGTTAAACAGTCCATTCTTGTATATAATAGGCCACAGATTTTCAAATATGCTCTAATAAATGTTAATATATGTAAACACGCTGGCAATATTAAAAAACCTTTTAGCCCTGGTTCACGCTGACTGCGGGAATGAAATGGTGTGAATTCAGCTGAACTTGCACCATTTCATTCCCGCATTTCAGTCCCGATTTCAGGTGCGATTTCAGAGACATTTGTGTGGATTGCTGCACAGATGTCAATGGAAATCGCACCTGAAATCGCCAAAAGTAGTACAGAAACTACTTTGGTTCCATTGCCGGCAATTGACACCGATTTGGCATGCAATTTGACATGTCAAATTGCATGCCAAATTGTTGCAATGTGATCGAGGGCTTAAAGTACTTACTTACTATAGCAGGGCAAAGAGCAAAGATCTTGTGTAGGTGCATTAAACTATAACAACCAATCAAATTTAAGTGTTCACTGAAACATATTTAAAAAAAGGGGGAGTAAATCAGGGGAGTACCATTATCCCTGTTTTTTAAGCATACAAAGGAAAAAATTCAACTGATTGGGATTTTTCGGGCACTGAGTAGAAGTCCAGGGAAAGAGGGACACCAGACTAAGTGCAGCATTAAAATTAATATGTTAATAGTAACAAGACCATTGGCTACTCACAGATGAACAAAATGGGCACAGTGGATATAGAGTCTTCAATCCCGCAGCCTCTCTGGGCTCCCTGGTGTTCGTAGCAGCCGTGAGCACTGGCTGGGACCCCGGGCAGCAGGAAGCAGCCGATTGCCGTCGTAACCAGCATGGAACGCAAGATGGCGTTGGGCCAGATGTGATGCATTTCGAAGCATCTGCTTCTTCTTCAGACCTCTGAGGACTGAAGAAGAAGCAGATGCTTTGAAACGCGTTACCGCCCACCTATGTCAGCACGCTCGGCATGCCCTCCGCTGTGACGTCACATCCGGCCCAACGCCATCTTGTGTTGCATGCCCTCTATCCATTTTATTCATCTGAACTGTGAGTGGCCAATAGTCTTGATGCTATTAGTCCCCTTTCACACTGGGTCGTTTTTCAGGTGCTGCAGTGCTAAAAATAGCGACGGTATAGCGCCTGAAACCCCCCCCCCCCATTCTCCCCAGTGTGAAAGCCCGAGTGATTTCACACTGGGGCGGTGCACTTGCAGGATGAGAAAAAAAGTCCTGCAAGTAGCATATTTGAGGCAGTGTAGTGTATACACCACTTCTCCACCGTCCCCTCCATTGTAATCAATGGGCTGCACTTCCGAAGAGACTGAACACTGCCTCAGAAGCACTGAGCGGTGGCACTTTTAACACCTTGTTAACCCCTTCTTGGGGGTTAAAAGCACCCCGCTCCCTCCTGCATAGCGGTGTCATAATAGTGGTAAAGTGCCACTAAAACTAGCGGCGCTTTACCACTACCACCCCCCGCTGCAGTGTGAAAGTAGCCTTAAAGTGTTTATTTTAATGCTTCACTTTCACACTGGGACAGTAGCAGTAAAGGGCCGCTAGTTTTAGTCGCACTTACTGCTATTATAGCGGCACTATGTTGCCGCTATGCAGGCAGGAGCAGGACACTTTTAATCCCCAAGTAGGTGTTAACAAGGGGTTAAAAGCGCCACCGCTCTGGCCTTCCGAGGTGTTCAGCCAGTTCGGAAGTGCCGCCCATTGATTATAATGGAGGGGGCAGTGGAGGAGCGGTGTGTTTTTCTCATCCTACAAGCGCACCACCCCAGTGTGAAAGCACTTGGGCTTTCACACTGGGGAGAATGGGGGGGGGGGGTTCAGGTGCTGTACAGGAGCTATTTTTCAGCACCTGAAAAATGACATTATACAGAGCCATCTACTTCACTCTAAGGGTGCTGCCGCAAGGTGCTGCTTTACCATCCACCTATGGACTTTTATCATAGACTTTTCATAGACTCATTTTTTATCATATGATGTTCTATTGTTTTAATCTGTATCGCATCCCTCTAGCGCCACTTCACACTTTTTTCACTGAGTAGAAGTCAACTACTGTATATGTCCATGAAAGTTTTATTAGAAACAAGTTAAAACGTATACAGTATCTCACAAAAGTGAGTAAACCCCTCACATTTTTGTAAATATTTTATTATATCTTTTCATGTGACAACACTGAAGAAATTACACTTTGCTACAATGTAAAGTAGTGAGTGTACAGCTTGTATAACAGTGTAAATTTGCGGTCCCCTCAAAATAACTCAACACACAGCCATTAATGTCTAAACCGCTGGCAACAAAAGTGAGTACACCCC
>BLSH010173673.1:204386-226034 GCA_018402905.1 Glandirana rugosa | reverse complement strand
CGGGCTTTCACACTGGGGAGAATGGGGGGGTTCAGGTGCTGTACAGGAGCTATTTTTCAGCACCTGAAAAATGACATTATACAGAGCCATCTACTTCACTCTAAGGGTGCTGCCGCAAGGTGCTGCTTTACCATCCACCTATGGACTTTTATCATAGACTTTTCATAGACTCATTTTTTATCATATGATGTTCTATTGTTTTAATCTGTATCGCATCCCTCTAGCGCCACTTCACACTTTTTTCACTGAGTAGAAGTCAACTACTGTATATGTCCATGAAAGTTTTATTAGAAACAAGTTAAAACGTATACAGTATCTCACAAAAGTGAGTAAACCCCTCACATTTTTGTAAATATTTTATTATATCTTTTCATGTGACAACACTGAAGAAATTACACTTTGCTACAATGTAAAGTAGTGAGTGTACAGCTTGTATAACAGTGTAAATTTGCGGTCCCCTCAAAATAACTCAACACACAGCCATTAATGTCTAAACCGCTGGCAACAAAAGTGAGTACACCCCTAAGTGAAAATGTCCAAATTGGGCCCAATTAGCCATGTTCCCTCCTGGTGTCAGGTGACTTGCTAGTGTTGTCACATGAAAAGATATAATAACATATTTACAAAAATGTGAGGGGTGTACTCACTTTTGTGAGATACTGTATATCATAAAACATCATGTGAGGCTGACATAATCCAAGAAAAACACAGTTTTTTTACACATTATCCCCCCATAATGCAATCAATCATATTATTCTTTAGGTAAAGCTTGATCATGACACGTTTCATAAGTACAATGTACTTCTTCAGAAGATGGAGAAGATATATGATCTACAATAATACAAATATGTCATCAATCCAATATATTGCCTTAAATAACAATCAGTATTTGCAATGTGATAAATCCTTAAAGTGGTTGTAAATCCTTACATATACCCTATGAAGTGACTGGCCTCAGGTGACACAAAGAGATGAAACAATTCATCCTACATAAGTTGTATCTGTCTATCTGCAGCCTTCTCTTCTTTACATCCATTGAAAGTGCAGAATTTATAAAGCGTCTGTCAGAAAAAGGGGGCAGAGAGCTGAAGTTACACTCTGCAGAACTCAGTGAGAAAAGCTCTGAGAGGTGATTGGAGGAGAAGAAAACACCCACCTCCACACAGCACACGGGAGCAGAGCTGAGGCTGTCAATTAGCTGGAGATCCCTCTCCTGTCACCTTTTTTCTCTTGGTGTCAGGAAAACTTGTCAGAAGTGACTCATACAGATAGCAGAGAAAAAAAGTAGCAAACAGAAATTACACTTAGTTTTCTTACTTGAGACACATACACACCATAGAAGGGTATGCTTTGTTCACATTTCATGTCTGAGGTTTACAACCAATTTAGAGTGAAAGAAAACCATAACTACAACTATTCTTAATGTACAACAGAACTCCCGTGCCACAGTGCAATAATTGTTCCGCAGCTGCTGTTATATCTTCTTGTAGGCAGGGGGGTTATTTGGATTGGTACCAGGATCCTTTCCTGTGTTAACAGCGCTTGCTATGTTGTGGTACTAAACCCACCTATATCTCATATATGCACCCTCTTATCTTTTAATCCAAATGAGTATGTGGAATAAGATTACGCTCAACTGTGCCAAATATGAACAAAAACTATGCAAAATGTTTTTTACCATATTAAAGTGCCCATTTCTATTAACATATTAATCCAAAGATCCAGATTTGCTGGATTAAAATATACTGTGCAAAATAGTGCAAATATAACAATAAAAATCACTGTGCAAATTTTCATGCAAAATTAATAGGAAATTACTAAATGTGCAAATTTAATTAAATTCGTGTAGGTTAATAGTCACAATATTTAAAGTGCAATCCAGTGCATATGTGACTTGATGCTGTGTCTATACTTCCGTCCACACTAGTATATCCATCCACATATACTTCCAAAAGTGCCTGCGCTCACGCCGTGTCCAAAACACCATGTGCAGACTTAGAATGAGGCTCCCTACTTACCAGACCTTATTGACTCTCTCAGTCATACGACATGAAGAAGTCAATGCTGGCTTGCGGTCTGTTACCCGACCATGGGTTCTTGCTGGTACTGTATTTTAATCCAGCAAATCTGGATCTTTGGATTAATATGTTAATAAAAATGGGCACTTTAATATGGTAAAAACGACAACTATTCTTAACCTATTGGCGCCTGCCGTGCGTATATATGTGGCCGCCCAGCAGGTGGGCCTTAATGCCGAGCGGCCCATGTTAAAACAACTTACCACGCTGACGGCACGCTCCCTGCACAGTAGACAGTGGGGTTTGGTAAGCTCCTGATACATACTTGCGATAGGGAGCTTTCCGATCATGTGACCGCTGTGACAGCCAGTCACAGCAATGAAGATATTTGCCAGGAATGCTTTATCCAAGAACATGTGTGATGGGAATATAGGGTATAGCCAATCACAACAGTCACATGACCTGAATGCCCGTTTCCGCCTCCCGGCTTTTAGAACTTTTAAAAGGTTGGGAAGCAATTGGCGCATTGGAGTAAAAAATGCTTCCTCCCTCCTCCTCCTACCTATCCTGCCCAACCTGTATAAATAGGTCTGTATACTTACCCTTTTTCAAGCCGCTCCGGTCTGGTTTCGTGCTCAGGCAGCTCTGCATAAGAGAACGTGCTGTGTATTCGCCAATCGGCTCCCATGGCCCGAGCCAGAACTGCAGGATCCCATAACTGGACCAGAGTGGATTATAAATAGGTAAGCACACACTTCCTTATTATACAGGATAGGTATAAGGAGGGAGGAGGAAACATTTTTAAGAATATTTATAGTTAGGGTTTTCTTCCACTTTAAACACTTACTTAAAATGTAGTAACAAAGAGGTTAGTCCACAATAAAACCATATACATTATTTGCTTGCGTGCTTGGAGAGACCTGGTAATCACAAAAGGACAAAAAAGGGCATGAGGAGTATCTCAATATACAGAGAGATCTGTAATGTAGATGAATAAGGAGTTGGGATATACAGTATATGCAGTGGCGGCCCACTCATTAGGGGCGCAGGGGCATTGTCCCCCTAATCCATGCGATCCTAATCTCCATGCAGGCTGCCGGATGCATGAATTTCAATAGTTTTTTTTTTTTTTTTGCTTTTTTGAAGCACAAGATTAGAACCTGATGCTCTAATTGGCTTCAAAAAAGGTTGGGCTCGGAGTGCAGATCATTACGCCCAGAGTCCACCCACTTGTGTGACATTAGCAAATTAATATTCGCTAATACGCTAATGTCTTCCTGCTTCTCCTCCTGGCAAATCAGGAAGCGGGTCCTGAGACCCGATTGGCCAGGGAGTCTTAGGAGAAGCAATGGCCCGACCCGGCTCTTCCCTCCGTAACCTTCTGCCCGCACTTCCCCGCATAAGGCATTGATCGCCGCCTTCCCGAGCACCGGGGGGGTTAATGCAAGTGAGCGCCAAGAGCGGTGTAGTGCGAGTGGGAGTGCCAGATTTGTTTGTTGCCACCCATGAAATTTTGAGTACCAGCTGCCACTGAGTATATGGTAACATTATAGAGCCTGATATGCATAGCTATTGAAATATAAGGGTCCTATAACTATATAACGCCCCAACTGGATTGGTCAAGACATACGATGATGTGCCTGTGAGCAGCAGCTCTCCCGGCTCTCTCCCTCTTTGTTGGTTCAGAGACAGCAGCGGAAGGTGGGCGGGGCTGAGCTGCCTCTGTGTGTCTATGGACACACATAATGGGGTTCAGGAGTGAGCACACACAAGTGCCCCCATAGCAAGTGGCTTGCTATGGTGGGCACTCAGCAGGTGAGGAGGAGCCAGGACCACTGGTGGGGTGCCAAGAAGAGGAAGATCAGGGCTGCTCTATGCAAACCATTGCGGAGAGCAGGTAAGTTTAACATATTTGTTATTTGAAAATAAAAATGTACCTTTGATATCACTTTAAAGCTCAACTCTAGGTAGATATAATAGATACAAATGAATGTGGCTCTGTAACCATTAACTCATTATTACATACATTTTTGTTATGCAAGCAGTTTACTACTTGAATTTGACCATATATCAGCACTTTACATTCCGCTTATAGGAGGCCCAGATTGTGAGAGGAAGAATCGGTAAATGGAGCCAGTGAGTTAATGTTCTAACAAGAAGTTTGCTGACAGGGGGAGCAAGCAGAGTGACAGTGACATGAGCACATGACTGTGATGCTTCTCCTTTCACTGTCCAATCTCAGGCTGATGGAAGGTCCAGGACAGTCTGAGCTGAAAGGAAGTGGGTTAAATGATAATGGCCAGGGACTGAGAACATATATAATGCAGTGAATGTAGCGTTAGCCAAACATATTTACTTGTAGTGAATCAATTACTGCAATTTAAGATCCACTGTCCCTGAGTGTCTGAAAATACATTCTGCAGTGAAGAGCTCTGGTCTGAAAGTTGATATTAAACAAAACCTGCTTTTTTATTTTACCTAGACAACGGGAGGTTCCCCCTCTTAGGGTTTCATGGCAGCAATAAAAGTACAAAATATAATTATTATAAAAAATATAAATGTATTTATTCAGGTATCACAATTTCTTTTGCATCTCCATGAACTTGTTATATATTAGAGAGATAAAACATGAGCCCTGGCTGTGCAAACAAGGGACCTATACATCATACAATGTTACAGTGTTGCAGTTGGAAGGATCATATATGACACGGCAATGGCTGTGTCAGTGCACCAATGCGTTTCAACCTTTAAAGAATTTGTAGGTCTTCCTCAGGGGGAAGTGTCCTTCTAAAAGGATATCAAAGAAGAAAAAACCTTTAAGTATTCACAGAAAAGTCAATTATGTATTATATTTCCACAAATGCAAATTTGAATTGAATTTGCATTTGTATAAATGCAAAAGAAATTGTGATACCTGAATAAATACATTTATATTTTTATAATAATAATATTTTGTACTTTTATTGCTGCCACGAAACCCTAAGAGGGGAAACTCCCATTGTCTATGTCAATCTAGGGGAGGGCAGCATACTATATCTCTCTTTGTACCCACCAGTCTATGTAAAAACTTTTTTATTTTACCTTCTAATGACTTATTCATTTTTATCTTTTCGGCTGAATATCTGCTTTAAAGTGGCTGTAAAAGCTGAAGACTTTTTACCCTCACGTACTCTATGAATGAAGGCACAGTAAAAAAAACCTTCTGTGTGCAGCAGCCCCCCGCCCCCCAACACCCCTAATACTTACCTGAGCACCATCTCGATCCAGCGATATGCACGAGAGCAGCGGCTCTCCTGTGTCTCTTCCTCCTCATTGGCTGAGACAGCAGTGGGAGCCATTGACTCCAGCTACTGTCAATCACAGTCAGTAAGCCAATGGGGAGGGGGGTGGGACCAAGCCATGCTCCATGTGTGAATGGAAACACTGAGCAGTGGCTCGGGAGCGAACCTACTCAGGTGCCCCCATAGCAAGCTGCTTGCTATGGGAGCAGGAGGGAGGGGCCTGGAGTGCCAGCAGGGGACCCAAGAAGAGAAGAATCGGGCTAGTTCAATCTGATTTATGAGTGAGCCCAATAAACATCCTAAATCAACAGGACTGTTTCTGATTGTCCATTTTTTGTAGGAGATTCTCTTATTTGCACCCATAAGTGAACACAATATTGAATCTGATCTTCAATCCCATAAAAGGCATCACAAACTTTCTTATCTAGAGAATTAATTTGGAAAGCTGAGCACTAAAATAATTTCATATCCCATGATTGAGGAATGGAAGGGGGGTTGGGTTCATTCTCGGACTCCAAACACAACAGTCTTCTTGTCCCATGAAGATTAATGTGAAGTTTTACTCTGGGGATAATGACAGGAGTCTAAATAACATTAAGCCATTACATTAGTGATGTCATGTGAAGCCCAGAAACCCCAAAGTGCTGCTGCATAAACATAGTTGTCAAAGATTTGTTATTTTAAAGCTGGAACTTGTCAGGAATATATATTGGCTCAGGCACCCCATTCCCAAGATGCAGCTTGATTCATGGCTTATGCTTAGACAGAGGAAGTCAATGTCTAGTAAAAACCAAACAGGGTAAGAATAAATTCCACAAGAAGTTAGATAAAAGAGGAGGGGTCAAAGAATTTTATGCTTTATGAGTAGATTTCACAGTTTCACTAGTAGAGAGTTAATTACAGGTTGCTTTGGCAGTGAGAAATTTCTCAGGAAATCTACAATGATGCAAAAGAGAGACCACACAATAATATATGGTCTAATGCTGTAAGCAATGTGGAAAGTCATGCATCATGCATGGACATGGAACTCCAACTAAAATGTTTTAGTTTTAGGGAGGGGAATGATTCGATTCTCTGTTTGGCTTCACTGCCATTCCCCAAAGTTGGGGAAAGTCCCACGGTACCCTGTTGCTTTTTTCTCCCACTTTAATGGGGAATTCCCTGATGAGGGCAAAGACAGCATCACAAGTCTGCCAAAAATCTGACTCCTCTCTTCCTTGTTAATGTCACTTCTCACCAACATGTTTGTCAGGAAACAAATACATCTGATGCACATTCTCAGGTAGCTAATGCTTGTACACCATACAGGCGAGATTGGGCTAGTAACCAGTATGCACTAACAGTAAACTAGGCCCTGATATATGCTGATCACTGGATGTTTTTCAACTTCCCCATTATCTGTGTTCCTGCACTCCTGCTCTTGCTGACTGACCTTCCGTTGCTGACCTGGCTTGATCCTAACCTTGCTCTGTGGATTCTGGATACCGATCTTGGCTTGCCTCTGACTACGCTCTGCCTGCTTTCCTGATAATGACTTTATCCTGCTACTGGGCTATGCTATACCTGCTTCCCAGGCACTGACCCCAACCTACTACCTGACTACACTTCCTTCTGCCTTACAGTGTATGACACTGGGTAACCTTGACTACGTCTCTGACCCTGGCATTCACCTGCTACCAAGCTATTGGCGCCCGGGCTTCTTTGAGCCATGTACCTCTGTCACAACATTCAGGAGTGCTCAGACCAGAGACCCAAGGGAAGCCATCTGAAAAGCTCAGGCTCAAACCAGGGTAAGTGACAATGTCACTGAGTATACAGCTTTAATCACAGGAGTGTAATAATGCATTTGAACCTTGCACATAGTTTATTTTATTTTTATTCAGTTCTTTTATTTTTATTCGGCTCTATTAACCTAAAATGTTTTTGCAAGTGGTGCTCATGTGCCCCTGGTCCTCCTCACAAATTCAATCCAGCGGCATCTTGTGGGCAGAATAAAGCAATGCATAAGCATGACCAGTGGAAACTGGCAAAAGACTACCCCCCCCCCCCACTAAAACAGAACATAAAATGCCTACCAAACAGGCAAAAGGTCTGAAGTCATGCCCCAGTACAGTTACTGAAACAAATCTAATTGAAGACCTCTACGTTCAAAGACTGCCATAGACTAAATCATCAAAATATATTATATCATCTACACACACTTTACAAACCATGTAAATACAAGTGCAGAACACAATAATAATCTTTATTAACATTAGCAAATAAACTAATCAACTAAGTATGAATTTGTGTGCAAAACACATTATATATATGAGCATTGATATACTCAACATACCTAGATATCTATATAATCTCCATCATTTAATACATTTTAACACATTATTACAAGGCTTGACACTCAGTCTTTTAGGGTTGAAGAATACACCTTCTGTAGTTCAAATGACTGTAAAGAGTGTGGCCATTACTGCCTGTGTGCTGACTTCGGAGATGAATGAGGCTGGGAGTGGCAGCTATTAGACTCAGCTGACATTCATAGAGATACAATTCAAAGCTAAAGGTGGGTACTGCACAGAAAGATACTTTTTTAAGAAGGCTTAGGGAATGTAAACATGATTCAATATTAAAGGCTAAAGTCTTGCTGTAATACAGAAGTAAATCCGACTCATCTCCCCTTTCCAAGCTCTTCAAAGGGGGCTCTATCCAAAGTTTTAATCACAGACATATAACCTGAATGTAAATATACCCTTCAGCAATAACATTCTGACCAACCACCATTGAGTGGTTTTCCGTTTTGCCATTAAAACAACAGCATGGACTCCAGTAAACCAACAAAAGTATGCTGTGGTATCTGCCTTCGCCGGCCTGCCTACTTCCAACTGTGCATCCTGTTTCCATCTCTTCCCCAGGTATGTGACGGACACGCACCGGGCCCTCCACATGATGTAATAGAAAATGTAATTCCCAAGACCATGCCATACCATTGATCTGTGGTCCAGTTCTGATGCTCACATGCCCGTTATAGGTTCTTTTGTTGACCACTGCAGACTGGGAACATCCCACAAGAGCTGCAGTTTTGTTTTGCTCTGGCCCAATCATTTAGCCTTTACAATTTGGCCCTTGTTAAAATCACTCAAATCCTTATACATTTTTTCTGCTTTCAACACATCAATTTCAGGGACGACATGTTCACTTGCTGCCTAACATATCCCACTGAATTTCAGATGCCATTGTAACAAGATAATCAGCATTGACAAATCAACCCTATAAAGCTTTCTTGTGCAATGGGTGCACCTTGTATGAAGTAAGAAGGTGTAAAACACATATTTAATATAAACAGTTAGAAAAACAAGAGATATAGAACATCTGTTTAAAAAGTTATAAACTAGCAGAATTTCAGTCACATAAAAACAAAAATGGCTGCAGGCATGAGTTTATTAGAAAAAAATTGTGCTGCACATTGTGATGTGTCCTAGAAGACTGCATGGAGGGAGGGGAAGAGGAGAACTGCCACTCAGATTGCCTAGGCAATCCAAGCCGAAGTGAGTGCAGGTACCTGTTAAAACTAGATATACGCTACCCCCCCCCCCCAAAAATGACATGCCAAATGTGGTAGAGGAGGAAGGGGCAGTACTTAAAGTGAAACTTCCCCTTTGGGGTGAAGTTCCCCTTAAAGGTAGTAGGTTGTAAGATGGGCATGATTTAGTGAAACTGGGTTTGATATGGTTTTCCACATTCAGCAGCATACCCCTGTCACCACCCCTGTCACCAATAGTGTCACCAGTATGATCCTCCCCTCCCCCCAAAGTTTGTTTGACTCAGCATTTTGTTTGATACTTCAGGCCAGCTATAAAATGGTTCAGGCAGGACCGTGCATTCAAGTTGGGTAGGAACCAGAGAGACTGCCTTACATTTGACCTTTTTTAAATAGAACTCAATACCTCAGTTAATTAAGGTAGAGACTTTCTAGAGCCCGCAGTCCCCTGACCCTTAGGGCTTGTTCACACCAACAGGCTGCACAAATCGCATGGCCACTGGTGTGCCCTGTGAGGAGCAGTGCCAATGCTCCAATCTCAGCACATTGCACAGTTTTTACTTTTATCTTTTTTTGTTAGAACTTTATTGAAATGTCCCAAGTAGCATTTTACTCCATTCTATTCACTAAAGCGATGTGTTAGTTTTACATCAAAACATGTTGTGCTGAAATAAAGTACTCCATGTAGTGTCTTTTTCAGCGCACATCGCTGCAATACAGTCTTGTAAATTGACTTCAAAGAAAATTGGGAAAAGTGCCATGTCTTTGTGTTAGCCCTGCACTGGGCAAGGTTGTCCTTCACAACTTAGAGTGGCTATTTAATTGAGCTATCATAGTTTCAAAACCTCAAAGCAGCTAAGGACTTAAATGATAGTTTCAATCAACCGCAAAATGATGAGATCAAAATTGCCTTAGACCCTGCAGAAAAAATACTTTCAACAAAAATGTCCTAGTTTTTTCTAGTTTTCAAAGTTTTGTTTTTTTTTAATATAATTTTTCAATTCACAGCTTAGTTTGATGAATAAAACTCAGGTGGCTGATCAAACTTGTGGGTGGTAGATTGCTTGGTTTCAGGCAACCACTCCTGATCGCATATTTGTTTCCTGGTCAATCAAAAGTGGTTGTAATCACCTGAAAGTTGCCATAATTATGGTCAGCTTTAATAGGGACCCTGCTTATAAAGCACCGATTAACACATGCACCTTATTTGTACCGTACACATCCTTTAAATGAAGCTAGTTTGAAGTGTGTGTTTTTTGTTATCTTGACTACAGTTAGTTTAATTAAAAAAGAATGCTCTTTTTGATGCAGACATTACAGATATACTGTATATGTAGATGCATTTAATATTCGTTAGAACAGAACTATCCCCTTCCTGGCTCTAAAAATAAAAGTTTAATTACACCTAAAAGACTCAGAACTGTGTTTCCTTTGATCTAATAAATTACATTTATAAAAGTAGCCAATCTTATTAAACAAAAAATCAAATGCATAATTAGAAACATTTCCCTTACATGGACTGCGTAAAAATATTTCAATGTGGTTTTTTTCCTTCTTTGATATCATAATTTATTGGTCTAGTCATTTTCATAACAAATAGGTAAAGCAGTTAAAATATCAACAATTACATTTACTGTTAGTTCAGTAATAATGAGAATTAAGCCCCAAATGTTTTTTCTTAAAGTTCTGTTATTAAAGTAGATGTAATCCCAATCACTAAAATATCTTATAAGCTTTAAAATTGTAATTTTATTTCAAATGTCATTTTCAATTTTTACATACCGGGGATCCTTTGTTTTCGTAGCATTCCCTTGGATAAGGTGACAATGTTCTTCCCTTTCTCCCGTTATGCTCATGTGTTGTCACCCTGTCACTTGGTTTCAGATGGAGACTACAAGGCTGATTACTAGAGGGGTAGACCATTGTCACACAGAAATGAATATTCGCTTTAATTATCCAATCATGTGAGAAGAAAATTCCTGTTCACTTTAAATACCCAGTTATGAGATTTGCTTTTTACATCATTGGATAACTCTATAACTGTGAATATAACTCAATCTATTGGCAATTTTATTATTTTTATTAGCTTTTTTAGTAAGTCAGCCTCAGTAGGTGGCCTTTTAACACACATTACACAGTCATGTTCTACTGTGAGGAGGGCAATATAAACGTTTAACCTACAAGTGGTAACTTACTTACTTTCTAAGTTCTGAGTATATCACATAATCTCTCTGACAAACTAGAAAAAATAATAATAATAATGTTAAGTACAGAACTTAGATTATATATGCACTTTGGTCAGTTATCTAAACCTATGACTTTCCCAAGCTTGCACAATTACTTTGGAATTCTTTCAGATTAGCAATGCCCCATGCCAATTCTCACAATTCTCATAATGTTTAATCTCCTTATTGTAGTGTCATGTTTCTCAAATTTTCTCAGTTGTGTACTACCCTAGCAATGTCTAAGTTCCACGTGGTACAAATAAAAATGAATAGCTGTTCCAAATAAATCCATACAAGCTGTTTCACCAAACACATACCTGTAGTAACTACTGCTGACAGTGACAGTCAGTGACGGCTGGTGCTCAATATTTTTTTGTGGGGGGGGTGGCAAACAAACCTGTCCCCCTCACTCGCACTGTCGCCACCTGCCACCCGCCGCCGTCACCCCCTCGCTCGCACTGCCTTTGTCACCTGTCAGCCCCCTTCCCGCGGGTGATGGATGGGAAGGCAGTCTTACCTTAAGAGATGAGGAGGGGTAGGGCTGCTGCTCCTCACTCCAGCCGAGAGAAGAACTGGGGCTTCTCCTCCCAGCTGAACAGTCCGGTTTCTCCTCCCAGCCGAATAGGAAGTTGGTCCTGATTGGCCAGAAGTCCTAAGACTCCCTGACCAAATCGGGTCTCAGGACCTGCTTCCTGATTGGCCGTATCAAAAACACATGAAACCGCATGCAGCAATTCATGGGAAACTGAGCTAAAAGTAAAAAGCATGTATTTTTAAGGCCTTTCCTAATTACTTCTAAAACCGAACAATAAATGATATCACTGTGTTCTGACCCAGCTCCAACTGGATACACTTTGGACAGATCCAGCAGAAGCTTTCTTTTATTAAAAACTTCAAAAAGCAGAATCAGGAGCATAATGTTTGCACCCCAATACAATTTACCCCCAGGAACAAGACCAAATTGAACAAGAAGGCATTCTAACTTTGCAAATAACAAATCGTTTTATATACTAACAGTATAAACACTTAAAGGCCCGTACACACGGTACAACGGTTGTACAACAATGGTCGTACAACAGCTTGTTGTAGGATCATCTGACCATTGGTACGCACGATTAGAATGAGCAGACTAGAAAACTTTTGTTGTACAACAAGCAGTTGTACGACTGTTGACTCCTGTGTACAGAGAAGTTGGCCCAACAAAGCTGTACGTGCAAAACACGCATGCTCAGAAGTCAGAAACACCTGGAAGTGTCCATTCGTGTAAACCTACGTTCCTAATTCACAAATCACATTCACCTGAACTTCCTCTTTATATGCTCATAACACGTCACTACGTTAGGTTTGGTCGTACGATCGCGTAATGCACGTCAGTACGCGAGACACAACAGCCAACATACGATTTTGGACGTCCGGTCGTACAACCGTCGCACCGTGTGTACGAGGCTTTACAGATTTAAAACATTCTTGCATCATTTTTATTATAAGTACATGAATAGTCTGTTCCATTTTTGCATGAGAAACGTTCCCAATTCCAAAGAAAATTAAAAAGCTTTAGTTTACAGAATATCAAGTTTTAAAGAAATGGTTGTGTTCAAAATGGGGATTGCAGGCAACTGTACTTGCCTATTACACCTCTGTTCATGTCTACTCTGGGTTGCAAAGTTCACAGAACTGTATCTTACCAGCCATTAGATGAATAATTTTATGTACAAGAGTGCACTTATCTGGGAAGCAACACATTAGCAGTTGGAAAAGTACAGATGTGAACATTTTCCTCTGAATTAAACTCTCATAGTTGTCCCGCGGTGTGTATAAATAATGATTGGAAAATGTTGTTATTAGTACAGAAATGGACTGGGACCATTTGATGGTTTTCCTGAAATAATTCACTGTAATGTGCATATTCATGCTTAATATCATTTTTTTTGTTAGCTTTCTAATTCCTGATCTAAGCATTATAATGATGAGTAGGGAATCATAAATCTCTCCTGCCTCTAGAAGCAAGCAGGCCACTTAACTTGACCTGGAAAGGCTTAAGCCCCTCATTAAACTCGGTAGCTCAGATGGTTGAAATAATTGGATGCTAGCCAGAGGGCATCTATTTAGTCTATAATTAGGTCATTTCATTTTCTTCCCTTTCAGCGAGTGTGCTTATAAATTAATTTAAAATCCTGCTGTGAAATGAAAAAATACAAATAAATATAACGTAGGCTACAAATCCCTTTTCCAAGTGCCTATTGAAAAATATCTTCTGCCTCCATTATTGTTCAGAGAAATGCATGCAGCGGCATTGGAGGTGCACACTGCTGCTCTGTTGGATGGTTATTAATGCTCATACCTGCTGTATGGTATCCTATTGATTTTCAGCAGTTACCGTTTCCCAGAGATAACAGGAGCGGAGTCAAGATGCTGTAAAAACCTTATGGGCATAAATTAAATTTTATATAGCTGGAATGTATTTGCTCTTGTTTTGATCAAGTTTTTAAACATAAGTCTACCCAGTCTACCTTTAGATTTGAATGATATAGATAGAGCTGCCTTTGGGTGGGGCAGTGTTATTGTGTGAAGTTTAATATTGAACATACTGTAAAATAAAAACTATTGTCCAAAAAATTTAGCCATTTGCCTTAACACATGCCAATATCAATATATCCACTATAGTACCAAAAGTATTGGGACACCTGCTTTTACACGCACATGAACTTTAATGGCATTCCAGTCTTAGTCTGTAGGGTTCAATATTGAGTTTGTCCACCCTTTGCAGCTTTAACAGCTTCAACTCTTCTGGGAAGGCTGTCCACAGGGTTTAGGAGTGTCTATGGGAATGTTTGACCATTCTTGTAGAAACGCATTTGTGAGGTCAGGCACTGATGGGGACAAAAAGGCCTGGCTCACAGTCTCCACTCGAATTCATCCCAAAGGTGTTCTATCGGTTTGAGGTCAGGACTGTGCAGGCCATTCAAGTTCCTCCACCTCAAACTCACTCATCATGTTTGAACAGGAAGGAGCCATCCCCAAACTGTTCCCACAAAGTTGGGAGCATGAAATTGTCCAAAATGTCTTGGTATGCTGATGCCCTAAGAGTTCTCTTCACTGGAACTAAGAGGCCAAGCCCAAACCCTGAAAAACAACCCCACACCATAATCCCCCCTCCATCAAATAATTTGGACCAGTGCACAAAACAAGAATCCTGACCTCAACCCGAAAGAACACCTTTGGATGAATTAGAGCAAAGACTGCAAGCCAGGCCTTCTCATTCTTATTCAGTGCCCAACCTCACAAATGCACTTCTGGAAGAATGGTCAAACATTCCCATAGACACTCCTAAACCTTGTGGACAGCCTTCCCAGAAGAGTTGAAGCTGTTATAGCTGCAAAGGGTGGGCAAACTCAATATTGAACCCTATGGACTAAGACTGGGATGCCAATAAATTTCATGTGCATGCAAATGCAGGTGTCCCAATACTTTTGATAATATAGTGTATACAGTATATATATATATATATATACATATATATCATGGAACAAGAGTCCCTAGTTTATTTGCCCTGCCTCCTTTTGTGCAGTGTTTACTTTTCTGATCTACTAGAGTCTGGTTGAAATGGTAACCTTTCAATTTTCTTGTAGAGAGAATGGATTAGCCCATTCTCCCCATCTAAATTCATTAGTTAGTTTCTCCCTGTTCCTTTTCCTGTTTGGCACACACCTCTGTGTTTGTCTTATACTCATGGAAGTTCCTGTAAGTACATCCTTTCAGGCCTCGCAATAAGCATTCTGTTTGACTCCTTCCTGGACAAGCATTCTGCATAGAGAAGCTCTCTTATCTACAAACTCTCTGCTGTTATTTTACAAATAAAGTGAAGGAAGTTAAAGGACTTTGTTGTGCTTTGATAAGAAGGAGAGTTAAGCTATCTGGCCTTATACATATCCTCGCATATGACACTGGGGTTACAGAATAATATATATATTCCGATTCCTCCTGTATTGAATTGTATTGTAACTGTACTGTCTGCCCTCATATTGTAAAGCGCTGTGCAAAGTGTTGATACTATATAAATCCTGTATAAGAATATATAAAGGAATCTGTCAGGTTAGAAGTAAGGGCATTGCTATTACCATTACCAACTTATTTCATGGCTTTTATTCTTGGCCACTATGTCATCCTTAGCCCCATACCGGTAGAGGTAACTTAAAGTCTTACAGGCTGAGGAAAAAACAGGATGATTAGAGCAGTACCAGAAGGTTGGACACAGGATCGTAAGTGGTTTAGTACACTAGGACATGATCAATACCATGCCATAGGACGAGGATGAGCTGAGAGTCAATACTGGCTGTTACAAAAATGATCATTCAATATCAAAATGTATGGCAGGATCATAGATATGGGTCAAACATGGATAAGAACAAAATGATCTGATTGATGATGATTCTAATGACTAAATGTAAGAAAGTTGCACCCATTATCCAGTACAATGGGCACCCAGAGTGTACTGGATAAAACAAATATATGTTTTTAACATTAAGATTTCATGTTGTGCCTCCTTTATTATTCCATAATTTGGCATTAATCTCATTGTAGGGGTAAAATACATCCTCAATCCCCTTATCTTGGAATAATTTTAGTGAATTCCAGAAATTTATTTTTCCTTTACAAAGTAGGGTGAGGGGAGATTGTTGTGAAAAAAAAAACCCCTGTAGCTATTTGTAATTGGGAAGACACAAACAGTTTCTCAATATGTATATTAAAGTGGTTGTCAACCTGTGACAACCACTTTAACCTACAGGTAAGCCTAGAATAAGGCTTACCTGTAGGTGCCCTGCATATCTCCCAAACCTGCACGGTTCAGGAGATATGCAGTGTTTTGCATGTGCCGACGTCATGTCGGCACATGCGCAGTGAAGGAGCGGCCTCCATGCCATTTCTCCACTGACCCTGTGCCGTGACTGGTGGCTCCCGTGCGCATGCACGGGAGTGACGTCACGCGACTCCGGCCAGTCACAGAGCCAAAGTCGCGGCCCCGAAGGAAGAGGGCAGAAGATGGACACGGCCCGGAGCGGGGACATCGCCGGGCGCCACAGGCTTCGTTTCCAGGTAAGTGGCACATAATGGGCTACTATGCCATGCATAGTAGCCCATTATGCTTCTACTTTACAGGGTTATATTGAGGAAGTAAACCCAATCTGGGTTTACTTCCTCTTTAATGGTCTCCTATAATCCCATGCAGAACAGCATTTAGACTGGGTGAGGAAGGAGCAACACTGTACACCAATCAGGGTTTCCTGCAATACACAGTGCTGCAAATATAATACAAATGGCGCATGCTAATTAGAGAAAAGAGCCCACAGAGGACATCCTGAGGTATCCCTTCACTTTTCAATCACAGTCCTGACCAAGCTGCACTGCTTTCACAGTACTGGAAAAAAATAAAAAATATCAGGACTTTATATAATATCTGACAGGGGAGTCTGGTAAGTATGACAATGCAAATATGTATTTCAATTGTGTTCTCTATTCTAACCTTTATTATTAACACTTATGTCTTCATACTGCTGTGGATCTGAAGACAATGAAGATTATAATGTCCATCGGCTTGACCATCCACCTACTCGTTGGAGAGGTCTGCATAATAACAGAGAGGCTACTGTTGCTGGAGATTGTAGATGTTGCTGAACTTGCCAGAACCTACATTTATGAAGTCTCATTACAAGTGTTAATATGTCAGGCATTGTAAACCACCATGTCTTATATCTCACATTTGAAATTGTGTTTAACCTACAAAGATTTTTCATATAACATATGTCACTTTCTTTCTTTTTTTTAACACTTATCACAGCTCACTGGTGTCTCCCAAAATATATCCAACACTTACCATTAAACCCAACTGTCTAGGTCAGGTGTTAGAACCCATTTTTGTTAAAGAAATAGCCAGCAATCCTTAAAGATAGTGGGGTTGATTTACTAAAGCTTGAAAGTGCCAATTATGGTGCAGCTCCACACAGAAACCAATCAGCTTCAAGGTTTTATTGTCAAAGCTTGATTGAGCAAGCTGAGGTTAGACGCTGATTGGCTAACATGCACAGCTGCACCGTTTTTTGCACTCTATAGCTTTAGTAAATCAACCCCAGTGTTTGAGACAAATTTTCTCTCAACTTTCTCTTTACTGGAATGCAGCCTTACATTTTCATTTTCTATGCTTTGTGGGACAAAAATGAAAGAAGTTGATTGATTTTTATGAAAAACTGCACCAGTTGAGATAAAACTTGTCTCAGACACTTTTAATTAATTCCCCCCTATGTATTAATAATGCTACCCACTGTTAGGACATTTACACAGTGTTCAATTAGTTTGCTTACTGGTAGGTAACTGTGCTTGTCATGGGCTCTTTGCTTTTTCAAAGCTAGTTACTGATTGATGAGACACACTGGAAAGTCTTCAGCGCCCATTGTGCTGGGCTTCTGGTGTGTCTCTGCACCTTTATGGAGGAATAAGTCACCTTTAGGCATACCTGCCTTTAATCTATTTATTGTTGTTTGTATGGCCCAGGGTGGGAGCTATTTTACAGTTGGGGACCACACTGCAAAAAGGTGCCTTGATGAGACAGCATGGCTTCCTCATAGATTTACAAATGTATACGATCAACACCTCTGTTTTTATACATAGAGTGGAATTCATAAAGACTGTCTGGACGCTCTTTAGAAATCCTAGAAATCCTTTGTTGCAAGCAACAGATTCATGCACCAGTCAAGAACAGCTACATGAATCTGTCGGATGAAGGGGGGTGGCACTGAGACTGAAGTGTACATGTTGTCATCTTCAGTGTATGTTCAGCCTCTTGCTAGCTAGGACACTATCGGCTGCAAACGAAAGCATCATAGGAACCGATAATCTATCCCTGGCCCCATTCAGCTGCCATCTAATAGATTTTAAAGACAACTTTCAACCCTCCTTTCCTTCTGGTCTCATTGTATCAATTTGAGAATTAAGAGGCTAATTGGAAGTCTCTGTGACCAATGAAATAGGGCGAGTTGGGGAGTGTTTTTTACTAGTATATATTTTGTACTGTTTTTGTACATTAATGTTGTGAGCAAGGCCATTATGGCCGAAACACGTTAACAACTGCTGTACACACTCATCTTTTATGGAGATACAATAAATCTGGACTGATTTAAGAGCATGTATGGAGTTGCGGATTGTCTTTCATCCAGCTAATAGAGTTGAGCGAACACCTGGACGTTCGGGTTCGGAGGGTCAGAACGTACTTTAGGAAAAAGTTCGGGTTCGGCACCGAACATTGCCTGAACTTTATCTGAAGTCAATGGGGACCTGAACTTTTAGGCACAAAAATGGCTGTAACAAAGTCCTGGCAAGTGCTAGAGGGCTGCAAAAGGAAGTAAAATGGGGGTAAGAGTAGGGCAAGTGCCCTACAAAAAAATGGGGATAGGGAAAATAAATTAAAATCAAATTTAAAAAAATGGGAAGGGGGGGTGGATGTGGAGTAGGAGCCTAGAGGTTGACTAGGCCGTGACAGTGGCAGTGTAGGTGGAAGTGGCGGTGGTCGAGGAGGAGGAGATAACCAACACTGGTTTTTTTTTTTTGTTTGTTTATAATTGGGGTAGCCCCCAAAATATTGAGGCCTATTCAAAAAAACACAAGGTACAGACAAGTCTTGTGGGATCCATGCCTGGTTCATTTTAATAAAGGTTAGCTTGTCCACGTTGGCTGTGGACAGGCGGCTGCACTTGTCTGTGATAACACCCCCTGCCGTGCTAAACACACGTTCAGACAATACACTGGCTGCAGGGCAGGCCAGCCCCTCCAAGGCATAAAGGGCAAGCTCAGGCCATGTGGCCAATTTGGAGACCCAGAAGTTGAATGCGGCAGACCCATCCGTCAGTGCGTGTAGGCGTGTGCACACATACTCTTGCACCATGTTGCTGAAATGCTGCCTCCTGCTAAGACGTTGTCTATCGGCTGGTGGTGCTGTTTGTTTTGGCTGGCTGCTGACAAAGCTTTGCCACATTTCGGCCATGCTAACCCTGCCTTCGGAGGTGCTGGTGGTGGCACAGCTGCGTTGGTGGCCTATTCCTCCTCCTCTGCCTTCGCCTTGTGCTTCCACTCAGCCCCCGGTGTCATTTGGGAATGCCCTCAGCAGCGCCTCTACCAGTGTGCGCTTGTAGTCGCGCATCTTCCTCTCATGCTCCAGTGAGGGAATTAAGGACGACACATTGTCCTTGTAACGGGGATCCAGCAGGGTGGCCACCCAGTAATCAGAAGAAGTTACAATGTGGGCAACTCAGCTGTTGTTGCGCAGGCACTGCAGCATGTAGTCGGCCATGAGTGCCAGGCTGCCCAGAGGCAAAGACAAGCTGTCCTCTGTGGGAGGTATATCATCTGTGTCCTCTGTATCCCCCCAGCCACGCTCCAGTGATGCCCACAAGCTGCGTTGGGCGCCACCCTGCTGTGATTTCTCCTCCTCCTCTTCCTCATCTTCCTCCTCCTCCAGAACTGTGCCCTGGCTTGAATATTTTTGACCTGGCCTATGCTGGTGCAGGAACCCACCCTCCGAGCCACTTGCGAATGACTGGCCTGATAACCGTGGAAATTACCCCTCTTCCTCCTCCTCCTCCTCATCCTCCTGTGCCACATCCTCTTCCATCATGGCCCGAAGTGTTTTTTCAAGGAGACATAGAAGTGGGATAGTAACGCTGATAACAGCATCATCGGCACTGGCCATGTTGGTGGAGTACCCAAAACACCGCAATATGCTACACAGGTCTCGCATGGAGGCCCACTCGTTGGTGGTGAAGTGTTGCTGTTCCGCAGAGCGACAGACCCGTGCGTGCTGCAGCTGAAACTCCACTATTGCCTGCTGCTGCTCGCACAGTCTCTCCAGCATGTGCAAGGTGGAGTTCCACCTTGTGGGCAAGTCGCATATGAGGCAGTGAGCGGGAAGGCAGAAGTTCCGCTGCAGCGCAGACAGGCGAGCAGCAGCAGGGTGAGAACGAGAACGAAAGTGCGCACAGACGGCCCGCACTTTATGCAGCAGCTCTGACATATTCGGGTAGTTTTTTAGAAAATTCTGTACCACCAAATTCAGCACATGCACCAGGCAAGGGATGTGCGTCAAACCGGCTCGGCCCAGGGCCGCTACAAGATTTTGGCCATTGTCGCACACCACCAGGCCGGGCTTGAGACTCAGTGGCAACAACCACTCATTGGTCTGTTGTTAAATGCCCGTCCACAGCTCCCCAAATATATCAGTTTTAAAACAGCCTGCTGTCATTTCCCCCTGGATGTGCTGATGTTGGTGGTGAAGGTGTTACACTGAGCGGATGAGTAGGTGGTCAAGGAAGAGGAAGTGCAGTAGGAGGAGGAGGCAACAGGAGGCAAAGAGAAATGCCCTGCAATTCTCGGTGGTGGAAGGACATGCGCCAAATGGCTAGCCGGCTCAGGCCCACCCGCCACTACATTTGCCCAGCGTGCAGTTAGCGAGATATAGCGTCCCTGCCCGTGCTTACTGGTCCATGTATCAGTGGTTATGTGGACCTTGCCACAGATGGCGTTGCGCAGTGCACAGTTGATCTTGTCCCCTGACTGTTTGTGCAGGGAAGGGATGGCTCGCTTGGAAAAGTAGTGGCGGCTGGGAACCACGTACTCTGTGACAGCCACCGCCATCAGGTTTTTGAAACTGTCCGTGTCCACCTGACGGAATGACAGCATTTCAAAGGCCAGGAATTTTGAAATGCTGGCATTCAGTGCCAGAGATCGCGGGTGGGTAGGGGGGTACTTCCTCTTTCTCTCCAGTGTTTGGGAGATGGACAGCTGTAAGCTTCCATGGGACCATGTGGAAATGCTTGGGGACGGTGGCAGACATGGTGGCGTTGCTGTCATATCGTCTGTTTGCTGGGTGGCAGGTGACACTGTCACTGTAGAGGTGGAGGAAGAGGCCGAGGCAGCAGCAGAAGAGGAAGCAGGAGGAGGCCGAGACCTTTCTTGGATTTTGAGGTAATTATTCCAATGCAGCCTGTGCCTTGAATTTAGATGCCTGGTCATGGGGGTTGTGCTCAGGTTGAGAACATTTATGCTCTGGCTCAGGCTATCATTGCACAGCTTGCAAACCACTCGTGTCTTGTCGTCAGCACATTGTCTGAAGAACTGCCACACAGGGGAATGCCTTTGAGCTGCCTTTGGTGTGCTAGGTCCCTGGGTGCGGTGGGTAGTAGCAGGCCTACTGTCTAGGGGACGCTCGCTCCGCTTTTGCAACCTGATTCCTCTTTTGCTGTGCTGGTGCCTCTGTGCGACCACCACCTCTTCCTCCAAAGTGCACACGTCACTCGCATGACCCTCATTCCATGTGGGGTCTAGGACCTCATCATCTTCCACCCACCCTTCACCACTGCCCTCCTTGTCAGTCTGCACACTGAAGCAAGCTGCAGCAGTTGGCACCTGTGTTTCGTCATCATCAGAGATGTGCTGCGCTGGTGTTTCCATGTCCTCATCCTGCAACAGAAGTGGTTTGGCATCGGTGCACTCAATGGGACACACCGTCAAGAAGTCTGTTACACGACTGCTGTTCTGTGCTCACCAAA
>BLSH010173673.1:190341-203820 GCA_018402905.1 Glandirana rugosa | reverse complement strand
CCTCATTAAACTCTAAAGTGTATGACGACGAGACTCACTGTCTAACGTCTAGTTTGGGACGTAATGTGTTACTAGACTGACGTGATCCATCTCCGAAGACGGATCTCCCTGTCTAATAACAAGTTTTTAGTAACGGATGAGGATATCCCGGTCCAAGGTCGACAACGATATTCACTGTGTAATAACAAGTTTTTAGTAGAGGATCAAGATTTCCCTCTCGAAGGTCGACAACGACATTCACTGTGTAATAACAAGTTTTTAGTAGAGGATGGCCCTATAGGAGTAGGCAATGATTTTTGAACAATAATCTGTCCCTCTAGGCAGAAGCCTCTACCTAGTGCAGTCAGATCATTGTGTAATGCAGGGTTTGATCTGCAATCTGTCACTCAGAGCAGCAGTATGTGAAATCTCAAATTACTCCCACAATCTGATCGTTGTGTACGATCCCACAATCTGATAGTTGTGTACGATCGTAACGATCATTGTGTTAGGCAGGGTTTGATCTGCAATCTGTCACTCAAAGCAGCAGTGTGTGAAATCTCAAATTACTCCCACTATCTGATCATTGTGTACGATTGTAGCGATCGTTGTGTTATGCAGAGTTTGAGCTGCAATCTGTCACTCAAAGCAGCAGTATGTGAAATCTCAAATTTCTGCAATCTGTCCCTCAGAGCAACAGTAGTAGTAATCTCAGGATGCAAGATCAGATGTTAAAATGTCTGCAATCTGTCCCTCACAAAAACGCTGGCAGCTTCCTCTCCCTATACTATTCAGAGTCTCAGAGAGCATGTGACTACAGCATCAAGTGACTCCAGCTTATATAGAGGCTGGGTCACATGATGCACTGGCCAATCACAGCCATGCCATTAGTAGGCATGGCTGTGATGGCTTCTAAGGGCAAACCAGTGAAACGCTTGTTTATTGGCTCCCCTGCAGCTATTCAAAATGCGTGATCAACTACCAGAACCCAGAACCCGAACCCAAACATTTTTTTTGAAATGTCCGTGTTCAGGTCCGGGTCCCGGATACCCCAAAGTTCGGTACGGACCCGAACGTTACAGTCTGGGTTCGCTCAACACTACCAGCTAATAGATTCCCTGACTGACAGCTGAGATTAAATAAAGGGGTGGGAGGGGGCAGAGTCGGCTGCTGAGGAAGATGGCCGCAGATGAGCCGAACTCCGTGGATGCTGACACTCACCGGGATCACTGAAGTGACCAGAGGCACCTGAGAAAGTCTAATTCTGGGCTGCGGAAGCTGATGGAGTTCTATGCGGCTGGAGCCTCCTCACTCCAAGGTGGCACCCGCAGCCCCTCTGCAACAACATGCAGCGGCCTGTTGAGAAATGACAAAGGGAAAGGCAGCCAGCCTTGCAAGACCCATACAGGCTCCACACGATCATCCAGCAACAGCACACCTGTCTCCAGTCCAAAGAAGGCAAAAAATAAAAGCTCACATGGACTCTAGGAAGCAGGTAAGCAAGGAGCAAGGGAGGTAGAACAGTATATCTGGGGATGATACAAGGGAGCTTGTGGAGATCTTGGAAGAATTCCCTGCACAGGGCACACCAATTAGTGACACAAAATTGAAAGATATGCTAATATCTTTGAAAGGCTCCCTGCAAAAAAACATGATCTCATTTATGGCTCAAATTAAGACGGATGTTTGTAATGAGAACGACAAGGAAATAGACGCAATTAAGGCCAAAATAGCGGACCTCAAAGATCGGTCACGTAGAAACTTTATAAAGCTTAGAGGTGTGTCAGAAACCGTCCTACCAAATGATCTTTGCCGCTACACACAACAACTAATTTCCACCCTCTTGCCAGACACTCCTGACCAAGAAGTAATTGTGTACTGGTCTCACAGGCCTCCCAAGCCTAATCATCTACCTGACAATATACCTCATGGCGTCATCGTTCGGATCCACTTTTACCATGTGAAAGAGGAGCTCATGCAGTTTGAAAGACACAACTCCCCCCTCCCAGAATCCTATGCCCACCTTCAGTTCTATACAGATCTCTCACAACATATGATTATGGCACGCAAAAAAATTGCAACCCATCATAAAGCTCCTGAGGAACCACCAGATTGTTTATAGATGGTACTTTCCTGCATAATTCATCATTATGAAAGATGAAAACCTTTCATGGTCTCTTCAGGGGAAGAAGGCCTTAAATTGGCCAGAAGATGGGGCCTTCTACCACCTTCTGAGGAATCATCATCCCCTAGGCAATCCCCTAATGGCATGGATCCTGAATGGGAAACCGTTCCTGGATAAACTTACTAACCAGGCTCTCTTATGCCTTGTTGTCTGTAATTCTGTCTGGTTCCAGATAGTCAAATTGTCCTCTGTGGGGTGTTATAGCCCGTTGATGAATAACCCCCCTACTGTTGAAAGTGGCTTTTGCCACCCACTGAGCTTTTGCTCATCCTTTTTTATGACTGTTACACATTTTGTTCCTTTATTATTCTTTGTTTGCTCTCTTTTGTTTTCTGTTACACCAGAACACCTATGGAATCCTATTATTGAATCCATGACTATACAGTGCTTAATCAACTTGCTGAACTTTCTCCCCTTGCCTTACCATGGGGAAAACATTGCCTGCCATCTCTTATTGAGCCAGACCAAGTGGGCTTTGTCCTCGGCCATCAAGCCCCAGATGGCACTGGCCATATGTTCAACCTGCTGAAACTAATGGAAAATCACAATTCGCAAACCGCAACCCTCAGTATTCTTAACATTAGATGCTGAAAAAGCCTTTGATAGGGTTCACTGGAGTTTTCTGCGCTCTGTCCTCACTAAATTTGGCATCACAGGTCTGGTCCAATCAGCTGTTATGGCTCTATTTTTGAATCCCTCTGCATGCATTTATACCTCCAATGTCTTATCGGACGACAGACACATTTAAAATTACTAATGGTACATGTCAAGGCTGCCCACTCTCCCCAATTACCTTCACCCTAATTACGGAATCCCTTGCCACAGCAATTAGAATGAACCTCTTAATTTCAGGCATAACAGTAGGAAAGGAGACCCATAAAATTGGACTTTATGCAGATGATGTTATTTTAACCTTGACAAACCCCTGCTCATCTCTGCATGAAGTCCAAAAAGAACTCCAAAAATTTAGTGTAGTATCCTTCTATAAAGTTAACGTCACCAAGTCATCTGCCCTTCCCATTTGTGTAGATCCCAAAACACTCTCATTACTACAGTCACAGTACCAGTACATCTGGGAAAAGAACTCACTGAAATATTTGGGAATTTCCCTTACCTACCCTTCCACTAAAATATATGAAACTAACTTTGTTCCTTTACTAGAAGCGGCTAAGAAGGAACTGAATACTATAATGACCTACGAATTGTCCTGGATAGGGAGGATTGCAGCATTTAAAATGCTTGTACTGCCTAAGACCATCCATATCTCCTTACCTACTAAATTTTTTTAGGACTTTGAATCCTCCTTTAGAAAATGTATATGGAAAGGAAGTAGGGCTAGAATTCCTTACAGCACATTAATCAAGCATAAATCGATAGGAGGTGTTTCCCTGTCGGTATTTAAACATTATCACACTGCTGCCATCCTAGACCAATTAAAAGCCTGATTCATTTCTGACACTGACAAAAGATGTGTCCCCTTGGAGAAGTCCTTCCTTAATAACCGGGACCTGCCATCCTTGTTGATTGCAAAGACCACTGGTCATCGACTCCCAATCCCTGAATTTCCTTCCATACAAGTTTCGGTAGAGGTATGGCAATCCCTCTTAAACTCATATTCCCCAACAACATCCACGGTTAAGATTCCTCTGCCCCTCAGGGCTTATAAATATCTTATACCTTCCCTAGATGTAGCTATGATGGACTAAACTAGGATACCATATGGTGTTGGAGATCCCAGAGGATAAGAGGATAGGTATGTTTGCATATATGCAGACTTCCACTCCGAATTTCCGTCAAAGAATGTATCTTTGCATACTCTGGTAGGGATGGGCCGAATGGACCCCTGTTAGGTTCGAACAAGAACTTTCGAACATTGCAAAAGTTTGGACCCGAATAACGAACCCCATTAAAGTCAATGGGACCCGAACGTCAAAAATCAAAAGTGCTCATTTTGAAGGCTTTTATGAAAGTAATTGGGCATACAATGACTATAGGGGTGCGGGTCCTGCCCTGGAGTACAAGTATCAATGAAAAAAAAGTTTGTAAAAAACATCAGTTTTAAATGAGCAGTGATTTTTTTTATTTTTAAAGTGAAAGCATAAAAATGAAAAAATCCTTCCAATGTAGTGCCTGGGGGGTCCCCTTCGTCTCTGTGAAGTGGCAGATCTGTACCATATCTAGAATCTGCTGCAGCAATAATTGCATTTATAAAGCCAAAAAAAATACATTTTCCCTGCAAGCTGCCCCTATTTTGCTCAGCAACAGCTGGGGAGCTAGTGTGTATGATGAGGCCACAATGAAGTGCACTGGGAACAAGATTAGAGATTTTTTGGATAAATTCTGGTGTCACTTTGACTTTAGATAGAAGTTACAGGTGCGGAAAAATTGGGCTTTGGGTGTTGGTGGTGCCTTCACACCATAACCCTATGGAGGTGCTCTTCATGAAGGAAAGAATTGGCCTTGCTGTAAAAAAATGCAATGATATGCACCTGTCGAACAGGTGCAGAAAAATTGATCTTTGGGTGTCGGTGGTGCCTTCCCAACATAACCCTATAGAGGTACACTTGATGAAAGCAAGAATTGACCTTGCTGTAAAAAATTGCAACGATATGCACCTGTCAAACAGGTGCAGAAAAATTACTCTTTGGGTGTTTGTGGTGCCTTCCCACCATAACCCTATAGAGGTGCTCTCGATGAAGGGAAAAAATTGCAATGATATGCACCTGTCAAACAGGTGCTGAAAAATTGGTCTTTGGGTGTTAATTGTGCCCATGAAACCTATACCAAAAACATTCTTCCAGATGAAATGATTGAACACCCTCAAAGCTAGGCAGCTTCAAAGTCCTGCAGAGATTCCACATCCCAAAAACACTTAATCAGTGACATCGGCATCAGGGGCTTCATAGCTGGTAATCCAGGGCTGATTCATTTTGATAAAAGTCAAACGGTCCATGGAGTCTGTAGACAGATCCGTTCTATGATGAGTAACGAAACCTCCTGTAGCACTGAATGCCCGTTCTGAAAGCAGGGCAGCCCAGCAACTCATTAGCATACTGGGCAAGTTCTGGCCAGTGGTCTATTCCCATGACCCAGTGAGCCAGTGGATCGTCAACTGGAAAGCTCCATCTCTGTTTTGGCCCCAAGGTAATCGTCCACCATGTGATGCAGAAGGCGAGGACTAAAAAAATCCCAAAATGCATCACTTAGGCGGACACCTTCTCCAACGCTCCTCTCTTGACCAACAGAAGACTCAAAACGACGTTTTCCACTACACTGTAACCTACTGGAGTCAGGAAAAACGTTTAATAAAATCCTCTTTAATGTGCTCTCAAGAGATTTTATCTTCTGCATCCTCTGTGGGGACGGGATGAGTTCTGAGACAGTGATCAAGGAGGGTTGCCAACCAGTAATGATCCTTCTCCTTTATGCTACGTATTCTTGGGTCCTTTTGCAGGCTTTGAAGCATGAGGTTGCCCATGCGCCTCAAATTTGCAGAAGCTTGAGAAGCAGACTCCTCTGGGTCACTCAGGATGACAGCATCTGGAACTTCCCCCTCCCAGCCACGTACTACTGCCAAGGGTCGTGGGGCTGGAAAGCCATCGCTTACAGATTGACGCATATCATCCTCTTCTTCGAAGCCTTCAAAACTGCCAGAATCCTCCTCCCCTCTCTCCTCCTGTGTGTTCTGTGACATAGAAATGATAGTGTCTGGATAGGGGGCCTTAAAAAAATCAGAGGCGGCCTGAGCCTGCCATTGTGCCGTACTTGCACAGGTACTCACTGACGGTCCTCTGCTGCATATATAGCCACTGCAGCATTGCCAATGTCGAGTTCCACCTGGTGGGCATGTCATAAATCAGGCAGTTTATGGGCAGGTGGAATTCCCACTGAATTTCAGTCAACCGAGCACTGGCTGTGTATGACCACGTTGCACCACCAAATTGAGGACATGTGCCAGGCATGGCACTTGTGTCAACTTTCCCTGTCTAAGGGCGGACAGGAGGTTTGAGCCATTATCGCACACCACCATTCCTGGCTCCAGCTAGCATGGTGTGAATCACCTCTGGGCCTGTCCCTGCAGAGCTGCAAGAATCTCTGCTCCGGTGTGGTTCCTGTCCCCTAGGCACACCAGCTGAAGTACTGCATTGCACCTTTTAGCCTGACTCATGGAATAGCCCTTTGAACACTTAGGGGGTACCTGATGTTCATAGGACAATTCTGCAGAGGAGGGCATGGAGGTGGAGGAGGATGAGGGGGTAGAGCTCACAGGTCTGGCATCATCACAACCAGCTGTGAGATGTGGGGGCACAACAAGCTGCAGCAATACCCAGTGTGCTTCAAACAAAATATATCATCCCTGCTGATGCTTGCTGGAACACGTGTCAGCAGTAAGGTGGATTTTACAGCTGACTGCCTTGCCCAATGATGCCAGAACATTCCCTTCGACATAATGGCAGAGCGATGAAACAGCCTTACGTGAAAAGTAGTAGCGACTGGGAACCTGCCATTGTGGTACAGCACATTGTGCAAATTCACGGAAGGGTACAGAATCCACCAGGCTGAAAGGCAGAAGTTGGAGAGCCAACAGCTTTGACAAGCTTGCATTTAGACGGTGAGCATGTGGATGGCAGGGACTGCATTTTTTTCCGCTGCAGCAGATGGGGCAGAGAAATTTGTGCTGCTGGCAGATGTGCTGCTAGGACCTGGGTCACGCTGTGCTATACTATCATCCCTGTCAGTGGAGGCTGCTGAGAGGTAATGACTCAATATAGCAGGGGCAGACTGAAGTGGGTAAGGAGGAGGGACAGATTTGTGCCCCTTTGTGTGGCTTTTATGTGCTCTTGCCAATAGGCTGAGTGGTTGGAGGTTAAATGCCTTGTTAAGCATGTGGTACCCAAATGGCTGGTGTTTGATGTGCCTGAGACAAAGATTGCAGATAGCAACAGTGCGATCTGCTGCAGATGTGCTGAAAAAGGCCCAGACAGCTAAGCTTTAGGAAATGGGCCGGGAGATAACAGCTGCAGAATGTGATGGAATAGGGCGGCTGCTCTCTTGATGTCGGCCTCCTTGGGGTTGTGCCGCCTCACCTTCAGTTTCCTCTTCTGCTCTATCTGGCACCCAAGTCACATCCATGACCTCATCATCATCTCCATCTCCTCCATCTTCATCATCATCATTACCACTGGAGACAACTTGGCAATCCGCTGTGGCTGGGGGAACATGAATGCCTATTTGTCTACCAGTGATCCCCCCCTCTCTCTAAGCTCATGTTCCTGTCATCCTCAACCTAAGAACCAACATCTGAATCCAGTAATGGCTGGGCATCATCAAGGAGCAAGTGTCTGACCCTGTGGTCAAATAACTCAGCTGACTCCTCCATGGCTGATGTTGGGGCTATGGCAGGAATAGATGTGGACAAGGAGGCAGGTTCCACTGTGGCAACTGCAGGGGACTGCACACTTGTCTCTGCTTGCGTGACAGAGGATGAGGAAGATTTAGTAAGCCAGTCCACCACCCCCTCCACATGAATGTGGCTGGATAGCGTGGGCAAACTCACTAAACAGAGGAAATGATGTCCTGCCTGAGGACTGACCACCACGTCCACCTTTGCCTGTAGACACATTTGTTACTGGCCCCCTTACAGTGCCAAGGAAACGTCTGCCTCTCCTTCTTGTCCTCCCAGAGATTATTGGGAGGGAGGGGACAGTGCTTATTAGCAAATGTAAAGAAGAATTGGAAATCTGTTCATAGATGCACTTTAATTAATGTAAAGTGGTGTTTGTTGCACACAACACAGACACACTCCACGGATACACTATAATATACTGCAATATAATGCCTCAAACGTACAGTGACGCGCAGAGCTATATGGCGTTAAACTTACAGTAATGTACACAGAAGTAAATGGTGTTAAACTGGCAGTAACGCACACAGAAGTAAATGGTGTTAAACTTGCAGTAACGCACAAAACTATATGGTATTAAACTGGCAGTAACACGCACAAAACCATATGGTATTAAACTGGCAGTAACACACACAAAACTATATGACGTTAAACTGTCAGTAATGCACACAGAACTATATGACGTTAAACTGTCAGTAACGCACACAGAACTATATGGCGTTAAACTGGCAGTAACGTACACAGAAGTAAATGGCATTAAACTTGCAGTAACGCACAAAACTATATGGCGTTAAATTGTCAGTAACGCACACAAAACTATATGGTGTTAAACTTGCAGTAACGCACACAGAAGTAAATGGAGTTAAAGTTGCAGTAACGCACAAAACTATATGGAGTTAAACTGGCAGTAGAGCACACAGAAGTAAATGGCATTAAACTGGCAGTAACGCACAAAACTATATGGCGTTAAACTGGTAGTAACGCACACAAAACTATATGGCGTTAAACTGGCAGTAATGCACACAGAAATATATGGCGTTAAACTGGCAGTAAGATCCAGACATAGGACAGAGGAAGGAGACTCCTGGGCCTGCTGTAGGCAGCGGTGCTGGCAGTAGGAGGATGTGAACTGAATGTCACCTGTAGACCAATTAATGTTGGGGCAGTGTGCCCGCAGCCATGGTAGGCCGAGAATTATGGGAAAAAGAGGCACAATGGCGTCCAGAAACAGATATTCTGAAAGGCCAGTGACAGTCTTGGCAAGGAGGGGAATGGTTTCATGGTAACTGTACCCAACTTAATGATAGATCCGTCGGCCAGGTGGAGGACCATCCGGTGGGCCTTGGGACTGAGGGGAATCTGGTGTTGTACTGCAAAGGACAAGTCCACAAAACAACTGCAGGCACCTGAGTCCAGAATGGCTGGGACTGGGATACTCCCATTGGGCACTTGTAAAGAAATGGAGAGAACCAGATGCGTTGCCTTGTCAGGCAGGGACAGGACTACTCCCTCAGGGGAGATGGAACGCTTGACTGGGCAAGACCTGACAAGATGTCCCGAACTTCCGCAATACAGGCACAGGTTGTGGAATAGACGTCTGTGTCTCTCTTCGGGGGTGAGTGATGGGCGTGGGTGGCCAATATGCATGAGCTCCGGCTGGTCTTCCGCAGACCTTTCGGCCCTGCATTCCCGCAGGCAGCGGTCAACCTAGATGGCCAGGTTAATCAGGGCCTCAAGGTATTGGGGTGACCCCACTCGGGCCAGTTCATCTTTAAGTGGCTCGGATAGGCCCAGCTGGAATTGGTAGTGGAGGGCTGCGTCATTCCAAGCCATTTCAGCACTCCAGCGCCGGGCCTCTGCAAAGTAGTCTTCCGCCATGCGGCGACCCTGCTGGAGCGCATAGAGAGCTGCTTCTGCGGTTGCAGCCTGGTGGGGATCCTCATAGAGTAGTGCCATGGCCCGGAAGAAAAGGTTCATGTCAGCCGTTTCAGGGGCTTTCTGTTCCAGTAGTCATCGGGCCCAAGCCTGGGGTTCATCTAGCAAGAGGGATATCACCAGCCCCAATTTTGTGGCTTCCAAGGAGGAAGTGCGGGGTTGCAGTGTACAATACAGTTCACAGGCACTGTGAAAGGCCAAAAATTTCTTACACTCCCCTGAGAACCGCTCGGGTAACAGCACCTAAGTTTCAGCGGGTAGGGTGATAACGGCACAGCCCGCAGACTGGTCGGGACTTGGTGCGGCCGACATGGAAAGTTCCTGAACTCTACTTTCCATTCGGATGTACCCCTCTTGTAAATCCTTCAATGCTTGGGTGAGTCCGGTCAGATGAATACATAGATCCTCCGTTGGAGAGGGCCCCTGCACAGATTCAGACATGGCTGTCCGTTGCTGTCACGTACCTGGTGGTGGAGTCTGACTTATGCAGTGGACAACCTCTCTTATGACCCTGATTCGGGAACCCCTGATAGAGTAAGCAGAAGGCTCGGGAGTGCAGGGAGGCACGAGGGTTGGACTGGGTCACTGGTGGTTATGTGCAAGTCCTTGATGAGCTCGTGCAAGCAGAAGCGTAGAGGTGCAGGCCGGGTCGGTAACAGGCTGGCGGTGCAGTACAGAAGAGTCAGGCAGGAGCATAGGCGGGCCCAGGCAGAGTTCGTTAACAGGCAGGCAACAAGGTACAAGGGAGCAGGCAGAAGAGTAGTCGTGGAAGCCGAGGTCAGTGCAGGCGGAGATCAAAGCAGGGTCAAGACAAGCCAAGTCACAGGAATAGATAATCAGGATAACAGGTTGTTCAGGAACACTCAAACGCTGTAGAACGGACAGCACTGATTGCAGGGTGCTGTCAGCTTAAATGGCCGCTTTGGCACCAATGCCGGCGCACGCGCACACAAGCTCGCGCAAATGCGCACGGAAACGCGCACACGCTATGTGCGCCTGCGCATAGGCATTCCTATGGCCCCAGTGGTTCCTTGCAGGCAAGAGCCAATGGCTTCAGCGGATGTTTCTCAACCAATGAGCAGGCAGAGACCCAGAAGAGCAGCTGTTCTTGTGCACACACAGTAGCTGGATCGAGATCGGGCTCAGGTAAGTATTAGTGGAGGCTATGCATACAGAAGGTTTTTACATTCATGCATAGAATGCATGAAGGTAAAAAGCCTTCAGCCTTTACAACCACTTTAAATCTCTAAAGGATAATAAGGAAGCAATACAGATTTTACTAAACAATTCGCAAGGAACTATGAGGCCATATAACTTCATAAAATATTGCAATAACTAAAAATTGTTTTTTTATATTCAACTGGTGAATTATAAATCATGGTTTTATATTGTGATAGCGTTTTTTACTATTTTGGTTTAGCTGAGAAAGGGACAAACTTTATAATGTATTATAGTTCCACACCACTGGAGAAGTATAGTGATTCCCATTTCATTGATGTGCTATAAAAGATTCTATGTTTGCTGATAATGGTAAAATAAATGTTTAAATGTGCTTAGAGGTGATCTAAAAAAAAAAAAATCATATTTTCCATATAACATCTCCAAACTACCCCATGGCAATTTGTTCACCAATTCTCCAGATGTCACATACTGTAGCTCTTTCGCTGTCCAGGTAACCAAATCAGTTTCTTTGATATCTGTTCAATCATAGTTTTGATTTCAACAGTCTCATGGAGAGTGGAGAACCTTTAAGGTTCAATGGGCACCCCAGGGCAGTACAAGCAACAAGAGGACATCCATGTGGAACAAAAAAAAAATCTCACAAGCACAGAAATTAGTTCTTCACTGTTAAGGCGGTCACAATTATGAATATCGGGCAATGGTCAACAGCATAAGTGAATTTAAATGTGAACTGGATGCCAGATTCAAGAATGTTTTGTTGTTGTTGTTGTTGCTGTTATAAGGATAATCGGCCCCTTTGTTCTTGTGGATTTGTTTTGTCTTTTTTGGATTGACAGCATTAATATTTGACTGAGACTGAAGATCCTTTCTTACTATATAACTGATGTGAATGTCCCCATTGTGTAAATTATAGGCAGGTCAGCATTGTGACTGTCAAGTGAGACTGAGCAAATGGCTACAGCTACAGTTTTGCTGAGCTTGTCTTGCCATGTGGTTGGTCAGTGTGATTTGAATTTTCGGACAAGGCTTCTAATCAGCTGGTAAGTCGAGGGTTCAGAGCTGGAGCTGCTGAACTTGTTAATTTAAGTATTACCCATTTGACAGAATGGGTAATAGGCCACATTATCAGACAGAGAATAACTGTATTTTGCAGTTATCTAAACAGGTGCAAAGTTAGAAGCAATAATGTAAAATGGTCAATGATGGCAAATACATGCATACACTACAGAAAAATGAAGCCTACACAAACATAGACTCTTGACACTAATGTCTCTGTGGCTCATTAAGGGTCACATGGGGCTGAATAGCATAGTCTCTGTAAGATTCTATAACAACAGAGAGTCAAGCTGGGAATTGCTACTTCAGGAAAACGGTTCAGAACAAAAACGGTTTCTTGCTTTTACCCTCATTCTTCATAGACAGCATTCCTTACAGTGCGGTCCAGGGTAGGTAGCTCTGGAAACACGGGTGAACAGCATGAGAGATTCAATGCTCCACGACAAATCGCTACTCCACTGGAACTGAAGTATACTAGCAGCAATCATGAAGGGGCTCCCCGTAGTAGATGGGCCTTCTGGGGAAGTTACATGCTATTAGGCTCCGACCTGGCTGTCTACACACCCTTTCTAGCAATGGAAGGCCCCTCAACTAGCTGTATATAACTTGTCCAGCTATTCCTGCATCTTCAGGTGTTGCTTCTCTGTGTTCCTGAGAAAGAGAAGTAGAGACATGTATTTTCCCTGAGTGGTGTCCAGGAACTCAGAACTTTAGAGGAGCTGGAGTTTAAGGGTTCCTGCTCCTACATCTGAGTATAGTGAGGAAATGGGTCATAGCAATTTTGATTTAAAACTTTTAACAGGTACCCTAAGAAACTTTCATTGTAGTTAGGGAAAAAAAAGTACTGGTTTGTTTCACTTAATTTTTTGGAAAGCTGCTGGCTGTAGATATGGCTCCTACCAATCAAGATGGTGCTAGACACATGACTAGAGTTGACCGAACCTCTGGAAGTTTGGGTTCTGCAGGTTCGGGTCCGGACAGAACCCGAACTTTGACCCGGACCCCGAACCCCATTGAAATCAATGGGGACCTGAACTTTTAGGCACAAAAATGGGTGTAACAAAGTCCTGGAAAGTCCTAGAGGTCTGCAAAAGGAAGGAAAATGGGGGTAAGGGTCGGACAAGTGCCCTACAAAGAAATGGGGATAGGGAAATAACTTAAAATCATTTTTAAGCTAAAATCACATAAAAAAATCAAAAATGGAGGTGGATGTGGAGTCGGGGGTTGAGGAGGCGGTGAAAGTGGCGGTGGAGGAGGAGGTAGCCAACACTGTTTTTTTTATTTTTTGGAATTTTTTGGTTTTTTTTAACCACTTCCATACAGGACACTTACACCCCCTTCCTTACCAGACCAATTTTCAGCTTTCAGCACTCTCACACTTTAAATGACAATTACTCAGTCATGCAACACTGTACCCAAACAAAATTTTTATCATTTTTTCTCACAAATAGAGCTTTCTTTTGGTGGTATATAATCACTGCTGGGTTTTTTATTTTTTTCAATATAAGCGAAAAAGTAGCGAAAATTTTGAAAAAAAAAACACTTTTTTTTAGTTTGTATTGAAAAATTTTGCAAAAAAGTAATTTTTCTTCATAAATTTGGGCGATAATTTATACTGCTACATATCTTTGGTAAAAATAACCCAAATTAGTGGATATTATTTGGTCTCTGTGAAAGTTATAGAGTCTACAAGCTATGGTGCCAATCATTGAAAATTGATCACACCCGATGTACTGAC
>BLSH010173673.1:99158-137312 GCA_018402905.1 Glandirana rugosa | reverse complement strand
AGATGTTAGTAGAAGTTTGACACACACTTTTCATATTTAATCGGCCCTCTTCGGTATAGTGACAAGATGTTAGTAGAAGTTTGACGCACACTATAACGAAGAGGTCCGATTAAATATGAAAAGAGCGTGTCAAACTTCTACCAGGTGTAGGTGGAGGTAAAAAATAAAAAAAATACACTAAAAAAAAATTTAGTATAATTGGTGAACGGCTGGCGGCTAGCCGTAAACTGCCGCCGTTTCACCGAGCAAGGGCGTTTAGCGGCAGTATGCTGCCGCCGACGCCCTTGCACATATCACTCGCGCGCGCGCGGCGGCCTCCGCGCGGGCGCGCGAGTGACACGCGCGCTCACTATACACGTTCCCGCAGCCGCCGTCGTATGACGGCGATTTGCGGGAACGAGCCACTTTGCCGCCGTCAAATGCCGATCGGCGGTCGGCAAGTGGTTAATATGATTTAAAAAAAAATCACATAAAAAAAATAAAAAATGGAGGTGGATGTGGACCATCTTCAAACTGTGCGAGAAAAGTATAAATTAGCCTGGAGAAGCAATATCACACGCAGTTTGAAGATGATTGTAGAACAGTGATATGGCTTCTCCCGGCTAATTTATACTTTTCACACACAGTTTGAAGATGATTGTAGATTCTACAATCATCTTCAAACTGTGTGTGAAAAGTATAAATTAGCTGGGAGAAGCCATATCACTGTTCTTAGAACAGTGATATGGCTTCTCCCGGCTAATTTATAGTTTTCACACACAGTTTGAAGATGATTGTAGAACAGTGATATGGCTTCTTCCGGCTAATTTATACTTTTCACACACAGTTTGAAGATGATTGTAGATTCTACAATCATCTTCAAACTGTGTGTGAAAAGTATAAATTAGCTGGGAAAAGCCATATCACTGTTCTTAGAACAGTGATATGGCTTCTCCCGGCTAATTTATAGTTTTCACACACAGTTTGAAGATGATTGTAGAACAGTGATATAGCTTCTCCCGGCTAATTTATACTTTTCACACACAGTTTGAAGATGATTTTAGAACACTGCTATGGCTTCTCCCGCTAATTTATACTTTTCTCACACAGTTTGAAGATGGTCAACATCCACATTTTTTTTTTAAATTATTTTAAGTTATTTCCCTATCCCCATTTCTTTGTAGGGCACTTGTCCGACCCTTACCCCCATTTTCCTTCCTTTTGCAGACCTCTAGGACTTTCCAGGATTTTGTTACAACCATTTTTGTGCCTAAAAGTTTGGGTCCCCATTGATTTCAATGGGGTTTGGGGTCCAGGTCAAAGTTCGGGTCCTGTCCGGACCCGAACCCGGACTTTGTCCCGAAGTTCGGCCGAACCAGCAGAACCCGAACTTCCAGAGGTTTGATCAACTCTAGTTGTCTGTATTGTGATATATAAATGATGGAATGTTAAAGTAGTTCTAAAGACAGAAGGTTTTTTACCTTAAAGTGGTAGTAAACCCCCACTACTATTTTCACCTACAGGTAAGCCTATAATAAGGCTTACCTGTAGGTAAAAAAAATCTCCTAAACCTACATGGTTTCGGAGATATTCGCCCTGCATGCAGCCGCTGACATTAGCGGCGCATGCGCTCTGATGATCCGGCCGAGGCGTCTGGCAACTCAGAGCTGGCTGCTGGAACGAAGAGCTCCCGCGCGCATGTGCGGGAGTGACGTCACACGGCTCCGGCCACTCACAGTGCCGAAGCCACGTACCCCGGAAGAAAGAAGAGGACCAACATGTCAGCGTCCTTAGCGCTGACCGACCCGGGCATCGGGGGCCTCGTTCTAAGGTAAGTATTTCATAATATGTTAGTATGCGATGCATACTAACATATTATGCTATTGTTTTGCAGGTTTTTTTTTTTAAGGAGGCGGGTTTACTACCGCTTTAAAGTAGAACTTTTTTTTTCATTTTGGAAAGAGTAAGGGAGGGTTGTAACCCCTGTCGTCACCTTTTTTTTCCGCTGTTTGTGTCCCATTGCGGAGATTTATCTTCACTTCCTGTCTACTAGCCAAACAGGAAGTGACAGGAAATCCCTGTAAATCAATGGAATTTCTTGGGGACCCCTAGGTCGCCAGAAGTAGTGTACACATTTGTAGGTTTCCCCATTACTTTTCTGGGGACAACTCAAAATTTGGGTAATTTCTTTTACTCTCAATGATAATGGTAAACAGGACAAATGGAGAAGGTAAATATCCCTAATAGGGGCACAGACAGCAATAAAAACTGATAGGTGTTCTAATCCCTCTCCACCCTGTCCAAAAGTAAAAAAAAAAAAAGTTTTGCCTTTAGTTATACTTTAAAGTGTTACTAAACCCATAACATTATATGCAGTATAGCGTGCGTGTTATACTCACTGTGGAACTTAAGGGGTTAATCCTCAGCATTGTGTAAAAAGGCTCCCCCTCCTGCAGGGTCTCTTTTGGTAAGGCCAGATAAGACACAGTGAGGGTAGTACTGCTGCACATTCTCAGTTTGGTCCTTATTGCTGGAGAGAACATTTCCTTGTTCTCAGGAACTAGCCAGGTCACATGATATTGACATCACACATGGATCAGGGCTGCTCGGTGCAAAACCATTGCACAGAGCAGATAAGTATAAACCTTTTTGTTGTTTATAGAATATAAAACATTTGCCTTTAGAATTACTTTTATTTGCTAAATCTGATAAGGTACTGATATTTATGTAAACCCTTATATACTTTTCATTATGGTTGGCATCATGTCTCACAGTATACTTTTTTTTTTAAGCAATTTGTTCTTCGTGAATTTGTGTTTCAGGCTGACAATGGTAACTCAATTCCTCACAATTTGCTATGTGTGCTACTTTAACCACTTCAGCCCTGGAAGGATTTCCCATGTTAGGACCAGAGCACTTTTTGCGATTCAGCACTGCGTCGCTTTAAGGCTGGGTTCACATCTGTGTGAATTGCATGTGGCTTAAACCGCATCCAATTCGCAGGACACTTGAAAACACATTGTTTTCAATGTGTCAGGTTCACTTATGTGTGGTGCATTCGCACTCCGCATTGCACAGAAAACGTGTGCGTTTTCTGTGCAATGCAGTGCCAATTCCCAGCCCGTTGTGTTCAATGGGAGCGCATCTAACACAGAGATGCATTCCTCACTGAATGGGTATATTTTCTCCTGCTCGTGGCCCCTCCCCCTCCCTCCCCCCGCAGCTGCTGCACTGTGCAAACGGACAGGAGCCGCCGAAGGGCAGCTCCACCCCTTCTCGGCAGCAGACAGGCTGGAATTCACACCGGACTGGTGTGAATCCAGCCTCACTGACAATTGCGCAGTCGTGCAACGTTGTATCCAAACTAAATTTGCTTCTTTTTTTTCCCCGCAAATAGAGAAATTTTTTTGGTGGTATTTGATTGCCTCTACGTCATTTCTGATCACCGCTATAAACAAAAAAAGAGCGACAATTTTGCAAAAAAAACCCAATATTTCTTACTTTTTGCTAAAATACAAATAATAAAAAATATATATATATATATAAAACAAATTTATTCATCGGTTTTGTATTGGATTTTGATTTATATTCTTCCTCATATTTTTGGTTAAAAAAAATTGCAATTGGCATTTATTGATTGGTTTGCGCAAAAGTTGCCGTGTTTACAAACCATGAGAATTAATTTCTGGCGTTTTTGCTATTTTTTTTCTTTTTACAGGTAATGGTGGCAATCTGCGATTTTTATTGGGACTTTGATATTGGGACGGACATTTCAGAAATTTTTGACACTTTTTTGGGACCAATGACATTTATACAGAAATTTAACTATCCACTGATTACTGTATAAATGTCATTAGTAGTGAAGGGGTTAACCTGGGGGGGGGGGGGCGCTATAGGGGTTAACTGTGTTCCTTGGGCGTTTTTGTAACTGTGAGGGGGCTGGGCTGTCAGGGGCATAAGAGATCTAACTGATCCCAGTGACAGGGATCAGTAGATCTCTTAGATGCTGCCTGACAGCGCGGGGAACCACAGTGTTTACATCGGCGGTTCCCCGTTTTTCTTCTGTTGTAAGCAATTGCGGCCCGCCGGCGGACATCGGGTCTGCCCGAGCCATGGGCACACTCCTGCAGAGTGCGTCAGGCACGAGAGCGCGCCGGCGGTGGCACACTACCGCCTGCTAGCCACGCATTCCCGAGCTGCCATATAAAGACGGCGATTCGCGGGACGCTGCCATTCTGCAGCAGTAAATGTACGCGAGCTGGTCGGGAACCAGTTAAGTTGGCTTTTGGGCTGACTTTCTGATAGTGGGCTGACAACGCAGTGGCTTAAGCCCCGTACACACGATGAGAATATCGAACGAATGATCATCTATTTTTTTTTCATGCTTGTCTCATATTGAAAATGAAGAAGCTACTAAACTTACGAAAATTCTGGTGTAACAGAATACAATTTCCCAAGTGATATAATGTGTTGTATTGTAATGTATTCTCTTTTCCGAGCATGCATGGTCTTGCTCTTCTTGGATTATAGTCTTTTTCCATTTTCTATATCCACTAAAATCTTCCCAAGCTATTGCTTTCCCTACATCACCATTTGAAATATCTGGGTCTATTTATTGTTTCATATTTTTATTATGTACTTCTATATGGATTTTTGGGAAAACAGATTTTTTTTTTTTTTTGTATAGTGGTAAAAAAGAGAATGCGTCTGACACCGGGGAAATATATAATTCCCTCTAATGCCCCGTATACACGATCTGAAAATCAGACGACAGATCGCCTGACTTTTCGAAGAGGTTACTAAAGTTACAAAAATTCTTGTACGACAGAATAAAAATTCAGAAGTGATGTAATGTGTTGTAGTGTATTTGCAGTGGCGGAATTATGGGGGTCGCAGAGGTCGCACTGGCGACTGGGCCCTTCAGGTCTGTGAGTCCGGGGGGCCCGTCCGCTATTATGGGGAGCCCACGGCCCATCCACCATTGTGATCCCGTGTGTACACACAGTACTGAGTCTGACTGACTCACACTGCAGTGCTTGCCCCGCCTTCGCCTGTGTGTTCATTCATGCTGCGGGAGGAGGGGGGAGCCTTTCCCCGTTGGCCGCTGACGCTGAAGGGAGGCAGAACTGAGAGCCTGCTGACCCTCACCCAGCTGACACAGCCACACCAATGAGTGAAGGTGAAAGAGACGGAGCTGTCCCCTGTGTGAGTCCCCAGCAGCCAGCATAACCTGTGTGATGTAAATGGATGGAGGAGTGACATACAGTGGGTGATGGAATTCAGATGGGAATCGATTTGATTATTGATGTAAGTGGCTGCCTCTTGCTGAACCCACCACCACTGCAGATCTGATCCCTACCCCCTCCCATTAGCCCACCCACCCATGAGGACCCCCCTAGGCTAGTGTGAGGGGCCCCTCCACTATTATGAGGGGCCCGCCCATCTGCTGCTGTGAGGAGAGCTGATAGAAGGCTCTTCTGAGAGGGGGTCTGTGCTGATTGTTTATCAGCACAGCCCCCCCCCCCCGGGATCACCGCCCTAGACCACCAGGGAGCCCACCCAACACCACCAGGGATAATACCCAGGGATGCCACCCATGACCACAAGGTAAGGGGCACACAGTGCCCAATAGGGATGGCACTGTGCCCATCTGTGAAGCTTGCCAGTGCCATCCTATTAGCTGCTGCCCACCAGTGCCCATCCGTGCCACATATCGGTGCCTATCAGGGTCACCCATCAGTGCCACCCATCAGGGCCACCTATCAGTGCCACCCATCATGGCCACCTATCAGTGCCCACCAGTCCCGCCTATGAGTGCTTATCAGTGCCCATCAGCGCTGCATATCAATGCCACATATCAGTACCCGTCAGTGCCGCCTATCAGTGCCTATCAATGCCACATATCAGTGCCCGTCAGTGCTGCATATCAGTGCCTGTCAGTGCTGCTTATCAGTGCCCATCAGCGCTGCATATCAATGCCACATATCAGTGCCCGCCAGTGCTGCTTATCAGTGCCCATCAGCGCTGCATATCAATGCCACATATCAGTGCCCGTCAGTGCTGCTTATCAGTGCCACATATATGTGCCTCATCATCAGTGCCACCTTATCAGTACTGCCTCATCAGTGCCCATCAGTGAAGAACGTGTAAATATTTAAAGTTTTGGGATGGAAAAAAAGAAAAAAAGTTTCCAAAAATTTTGGTCTTTTTTTATTTGTATCGCAAAAAATAAAAACCCCAACAGTGATCAAATGCCACCAAAAGAAAGCTGTATTTGTGGGGAAAAAATGATAAAAATTTTGTTGAGGTGCAATGTCACACGACCGCGCAATTGTCATTCAAAATGCAACAGAGTTGTAAGTTGAAAATTGGTCTGAGCGGGAAGGGGGTAAGTGCCTGGTATTGAAGTGGTTAAGGGAGTGAAAAATTGCCAGTGCAATTGATCCCCAGCCTCTAGCACCTCTGCCTCTTACTGATCCCCCCACCAATACCGCAGATCTCATCCATACCCCCCATCTAGAGTTGCCACGTCATCCCTTTAATCCAGGACACATATTAATTACACAGGTGATTCTGTGGCTGATTAAGGTGGTAATTAAACTCACTTGGTGCCTCATCTGTCTTAAATTATCCTCAGAACATCCGGTGTAATTCATATGTGTCCTGGATTAAAGGGAGGATGTGGCAACTCTACCCCCTGATTGGGGGGGTGGGGATAGGGATGATTGAGATCTGTGGTGGTGGTGGGGGGATCAGTAAGAGGCAGAATTGGTGGTGTGATAGGATGACACCACCGCTGCCATGGATCCCACCCCCCCAACACCACCGCTGATTCCACCACCCTCAACGCTGCTGCTGATCCCACCCCCCCTTCCTACCAGCACTGTTACTGATCCCATTCCCTAGGTCAGTTTTAATCTATCCTATGATTGCTTCATAAGATCAGCAACCGATGTATTGCTTCCGTTATGTTATACAGTAACAAACAAAAAGTATCAAAATCATGCTTTTTCGGGGTGGGGGGGGGGGCCTTCATGACTTCTTGCACCGGGGCCCTGAAGGTTCTAGTTACGCCTCTGTGTATTTGTATTGTATTTTTGGATGACAGCTGTACGGATTAAACGAAAATTGTACGAACTGGTATTGTACGAGAAAAAACCTTCGTGCTTGTCCGATCGGATAATATTGGATGAACTGTCGTGATTGGCTATCAAAAGCTGTGTATGGGCCATTAGGGAAGCAGCTTACAGAATGGGGATGATGCAATAACTATGGTGTATTTTATGCGGTTTTATTTTTTCATATTGTGTCTGATAATATATAGTAAAATTGTCACACACACACAAATATATATATATATATATATATATATATATATATATATATATATATAAACACACACACACACACTGTATATGTACCGTATTCTATATATTATATAGATATAGATATTTTGAGTGTTGCAATATTTTGTTAACAGATTTTTTGATTCTGTTTGCATGCTCCTAGTTAACGTAACACAATAAATGAGAAGCAACTCTCTGTATCAAAAATCTTTGGTTACATCTCCTGTGGCTCCTAGGGCTTGTATACTGTACATGTACCATCTGCAGGGCTTTTCATGCAGAGAAGGACATGTGCTATTTTCCCATTGCCCCCTGTGATTGCTAAACTGGAACCCAGGATTACATCCCCTGGTACAAAGCAGCATAAAGAACATACATTAAGAGCAGAAGAGAGTACCAAAGCCCATACCTCCCAACTGTCCCTGATTTCGAGGGACTGTCCCTGATTTGGAACATTTGTCCCTCATTTGTCCCTTTTTTTGGACTGATCTATATAGTTATATATAAAATGCAGTTATCTTTCAAAAAGTGTTTCCCAGTGCTAAAACTTTCATCCAATTTCTAAACTGCTCCATTTGTAAATTTCAAAAGCCAGTATAGGGGAATAGTAGTCGTAAAAAATGCACTTGTGGACTTAGCTAATCTGTTTTTGTATAATTCTCCTTTAGGGGGGCGTGGTAGGGGGTGTGTCCTATACATAAATATTTTTGCTAATAGGTGTCCCTCATTCCCCTCTCAAAAAGTTAGGAGGTATGCCAATGCCCATTCCACTTTATTGTAATGAGAACAGTGAAAAATTAATTTTTATTGGCTTGTATGGACTACCATATTTAGAAATTTCCCTTGAATAAACCAAAATATTTTTGGACCTCTTCCTTCACCATCTCTGATAATCATATTGGATTCCAACTGTTGATAGATCACCACAAATTTTCGCCACATCAAAAGGCCAACATTGAAAATTAGACAATCTAGCATCCAATATCTTTTCTCTTTAAAAGATTTCCCTTAAACTGAAGCTTCAGCCTTCAACCACTGAGCAAAAAAAAAAGAAAAAAAAATCTCAACTAAAAATGGTTCACCTTTTATTTTTCCACGAGAATATGGACCTGTACGTGAACTTTTCCCAAATCTTATGGGCCTCAGGCAGATCTCTGGTGACATAATTTAAATAAAGCCAAGTGACTGTTATTCTTTTCATTCAAGAGTTGCCCCAGTATTGAAAATAGAAAATGACAGTAACGATTTATTTATCCACCTCCCAACATTTACTCTGCGGCTAGTGATGCAGGACAGTTTTACGCTTTTTTATTTGTATTAGCGCTACATCAGAAGAATTCTTTCGTCGCAAAGAATTTTTGCCTGTTTTAAATTGGTGTCATGTGTGAAACTCGGATCATATGTGTAAATCATTTTCTGGGTGGTAAGATACTTAATATATAATGTGAAACCACTCTGGGTCCTGGCAAGAAGTTATATGATATTGATACAACGGAGGGAAGCTGGAAACATTATGGTGTGAAAGTAAATAGTGCAGTGGTTTCGAAGCCTCAAATGTCTTGACTATGCATTGCTATATCTATTCCTGTGTTTTAGGTTTAGACGCCTTTTGGTTTAGCCCACAAGTCAGAGAAACCAGTTATTTCACAGAAGGCGCAAGAAAAAAAGCCAAAAGAAATTTCAATAACATGTTAATGTTTTTATAATAGTCTCTATTAAATGAGACTTAAAGAGGAAGTAAACCCTGATGGGTTTTACTTCCTCTTAATTACCCTGCAATGTAAAAGGCATTAAGGGCTAGTATGCATCGCATATCAGCCCATTATGTGGCACTTACCTGCATTGGAAGCCCACAATGTCCCCACTCCAGACCGCTTCCATCTTCGGCCCCTCTTCCTTCTGGGGCCGTGGACTCCGGCTCTATGACTGGCCAATCGCGGTACGATCTCATTGAAGGAATGGCACGGAGGCCATTTCTTCACTGCTCATGTGCCTGATGACATGGGCACATGTGAGTACACTGTATATCTCCTAAACCGTGCAAAGTGAGGAGATATGCAGGGAACCTACAGGTAAGCCTTATTATATGCTTACCTGTAGGTTAAAGTGGTTGTCAAGGGTTGACACCGACTTTAACCCATCACTTTAACTGTAACCAAAACAGTTGCAATCAAGGCACGTCATGAATGATAACTGTGACAGTTGGTCATGCTCTCAACCAAATTGTCAATCCATCAAATGGCTGGTGTGATAACCGATCACATGTGTAGCATCGTGGCAACTGCAGATCAAACAGACCTTATGATGGCAGCTTCCTTGGCTGTGAAGGGTAGGAGAGTTTAGTGCATTAGATATATTTACTCATCACATACAGGTGATTAGTTCTTACTTAGGAGTATATCAATTTGCCCAAATTCTCCAATTTCATCTCAAGTCAGTGTATAGCTCTGACCAACCCAAGTGAAAGTGGCTGTGCCACTGAACAAAAGCTGAAACAGAACACATTTAGAAATGTAATAAATATTGGCAGTGCCAAGTTATATTTTCTCTTTTTTTTAAAAAAAAATTGTTATTGTGTGTTGTCTAATTCGAAGACTTTAAATCATTTTAAATAATTTAAATTTACAGAATGTGTTGTTTGTTTTCTAATTTGAAGAATTTAAAGCTCAGTAGTAACTGTCTAGTAAGTGAAAGCAACTGCACTGCTCTGGTCCTTAAGCTACAAACTCATTTATTTTACTTGTGTAGTATTATGCTGCCTAATTCTTTGAGTGATTGTGGAAATGAGATGAGCAGAACTTAAATTGATTTTCACTTGGCAGGTTCAGAATCACTAAGCATTACTGGCGCTGTGGATGTGCCCAGGTCACTAGAGTGTCTAGTAAGATGAGTATGATGATCATGGTAAGGTTTGAGCACACTATCCCAAGGGCCATCATAGCACTTGCTCCAATAAAAATATGCTACTGTCGGAAGACAATAAGACCTGAAATAGGTTCTAAGCATTTCCCATTCTCGTAAAAACTAGGCTGGAGTTTTATGATAACCTATGAGCAGCTCTGAATCACATGTTGGGTAAACTGTTACACTATTGTGAGCTGTGGCTGGAGCCTGTTAGTCAGTCCTCCATCTTGAACTCATGCACGTTTACAGTATGTTAAAGCCTGTTAGTTGTGAAGTTTTCAGTAAAGGGATTATCCCCAGAATAATCCCAATGCCTCTATCCCTGGTTTACCTGAATTTGCATCCCTAGAAATCTTGACAAACTTGAAGGAGTTTTATGGTCACAGTATACACTTTTATTTCATAACATTAGCATTGTAATAGCTAGGGTTGCACCGATACCACATTTTTAAGACTGAGTACAAGTACCTACACTTTTTTCAAGTACTCGCCAATACCAGTTACCTATACGTTTTTTAATGTTATGTAACAGTGGCACTACTATGCAGCACTGATGGGCACTGATAGGTGGCACTGATGGGCACTGGTAGCATTGATGGGCACTGATGAGGCGTGGGCTGTGTCAGTAGTTTTTTATTTTGTTTTTTTTTTTACAATTTTTTTGTAAACTATTTTTTACAATGTATATTTTATTTTTACAATGACTTCTTTTTTTTTGGGGGGGGGGGGGGGTAGACGGTGTCAGTGTTTTTTTTTTCTTCCAATTTATCTTTTAAATATTTATTACAATTTTTTCTTAGTTCTATTTTTTTATCAGCCCTGTTGGAGGGGAGGGTGTGTGTGTGTGGGGGGGGGGCTTTGGTGAGATGTCAGGGGTCTAAACAGACCCCTGATATCTCCCCTTTGAGACAGGAAAAGGGACTGAGGACACAGATTCCCCAGTACTTTCATCAGCACACTTAGCTGCACTGAAGATGAATGGACAGGAGACAGAGGCCCCTCTCCATTCATAAACAAACATCGTAAACGCAGTTTACAATGCTCAGTTATGAATGGACAGAGTCAGTAATCACTGACTCTGTGTATTTGGAAAAGGAAGGAGCCTGTGAATGACATACTTCCTCCGCTCTCCATCTTGATAAATCTGGAAGGAGGGGGGAGGACACAGGGGGACCTGGAGGAGGACACAGAGTGGAACCCGAAGGATGACACGGGTTGGGACCTGGAGGAGGACCTGAGGAGGACACAGGGGAAATGGGGCGCACAGAGGGGGATCCAGTGGAGGACACAGAGACCCGGGGAGCACAGAGGGGGACCCGGAAGGAGTACACAGAGACCCGGAGGAGGACACAGGGGACAGTCGGGGGGATTGGTGAGGCGGTGGGGGCAGTTGCAAGCACCGATCTCCCTGACAGCCACAGGAGGGAAAGGAGGAGAAGCGGTTGTCAGAAAAGCTATACAGGGAGATCGGTGCTTGTAACTTCCCCCACCGATGCACCGATCATCCCCGACTGCCCAGGTATCGAGCTAAACTTTGGAGTATTTGCAAAGTACAAGTATTCGTGCTAATGCTTGGTATCGGCACCGATACTAGTATCGGTATCGGTGCAACCCTAGTGATAGCAATACAAACAATAGTTAGTTTTGACAATCCAATTTAAGCTTAATTGTAAAGTCTTCATTCATGTTGTGAGTTCTGACTGTCTGCTGGCCATCTCTTTCCACAACTTCCTAGATTCCCTGCATGCTTTGCATATTGTTCTCTGCTGATTACTTTCAATTTCTAAGGACTACATTTCCAATGATACCTTGCTGCCTGCAAGCAGTGGTTCCCGTACTGACTCCATCTCCTGAAACGCCACCTCTCAGCCCCTCTGTACTTCAGAAGGAAGTAAATTCTGCAATGCAGCAGTGCATAGAAACCAATCAAATTTCAGGTTTATTGTCAAAGCTTAATTGAAAAAGTAGAAGTTAGAAGCTCATTGGCTACCATGCATAACAACAGATTTTGCACTCTGCAGCTTTAGTAAATCAACCCCTATGTGTCACAGAAGTGAAGCAAGTAAATGTGTGGGGATACTTCAAAAAGTAGATTTACAAGCTTCAAGATTATTCAGATTGATTGGAGTAAGCTAAGAATAATTTAAATACAATGTAGAAATGAATATATGATTTTACATTTTGACACAGATATGCTTTAAAGTGTTTATGAACTCAAACTGCCAGCCCCTCTATTAGAGCTAGGCATACAACACTGTATAAGTCTTGTATTAAAATGAGGCATGTAAAAACCTTTTAGAGCAATCTTCAGGCCGGTCACATGACTCACGGCCGCTGTACACCTCTGATACAGGGCTACTGCAGGAGGGCCGAGATCTCCCTCTGACATCAGCCAGGGAGGTCATATGACTGTTCAGCCCCTCCCGCAGAGACTGGCCAAGAGTCACGTGACTGGCCTGATGATAGCTCTAAAAAGGTATTTACATGGACCGTTTTAATACAAGACTTATACAGTGGGGTATGCCTAGCTATAATAGAGGGCTGGCAGTTACCATTTCTAAAATGTTAATTATTTCTATTCTAATTATAGTGGCGGGGGGCAGAGACAGAGACATAGACACGGAGCTGACAGGAGGGGGTGGGGGGAGAGAGGAGAGCTGCGGATGATGGAGGGACGTACGCTGACCACTGTAGTCAGGGCTCAGTAGCCATGATTATCGTGGTCAGCACAGAGAGGGGAACACAGGAAGTGGCAGGATCAGCCAGGTCTTTTACAGTTTAGAGAGAGACAGATTAGACAGCACAAGCACTGTGCTGTTTAACCTGCAATAAGGGAAGAGGATCTCTATTTTTTTTAGGTTAACAAACACTTTAACCACTTGACCTATGGGAAGGTTTAACCCCCCCCCCCCCCCCCCCTCATGACCAAGCCATTTTTTGGTGATGTTGCTGTGTCACTTTAACTGAAAATTGCGCTGTTGTGTGACACTGTACCCAAATAAAATGTATGTCCTTTTTCCCCACAAATAGAGTTGTCTTTTGGTGGTATTTGATCACCTCTGCATTTTCTTATTTTTTTGCGCTATAAACAAAAAAGACCAACAATTTTGAAAAACAAAGCAAAAAATAGCCCAATGGGACTTTGAGTGAGGTGAGCACGGGGGCCAACAAAAGTGGAGATAAACATGCTTAACATGGTTTATTGAGATCATGAGTAAATACATGGACATGAAAGCCAAGACATATGAATAGAGGGAAATGCTGTGAGTTACAAGGAAAAGTGCTTGAATGTAGAGAAAGGATAAAAAATAAAAGTAATGCCATTAAAAAAGGGAATATTCCAACAAATGGGATATGTGGTGCTTACCAGAAAGTATGTCCTTCATGTGTGAGATGGAAAGGCAGGGTGAGAGAAAAGAGCCCCCATGTCAGCCCTCCCACTTATACCCCAAAGGGTGACGCAGGCTACACCCCTAATGCCATGCAAGGTGGCTAATAGTGTGAGCGCAAACGGCGCACACCACCTGGGAGAAGTGCGCGCACATCTCCTAGCCACCTGTGATGGATATGCTATGACATATCGTGATGACGCCGCTGGAACGCGGAAGTCCCGAGGAAGGCGTGGAGCCACGTTATAACGCAATGATGCCGCTGGACCGCGAAGATCACACGACAGGCGTGGAAGCAGAAAGAAGGGGGATAGCAAGGGAGGAGAAACTCCCCTTTGCATTTTTGTTTTGACAATTTTGAAGAAAAAAAAAACAATATTTTTTACTTTCTGCTATAAAACACACCCAATAAAAAATTTAGAAAAAAACAAAAAATGTTTTCATAAATTTAGGCCAATATGTATTCTGCTACACATTTTTGGTAAAAAAAAATCCTAATAAACATATAAAATTGGTTTAAACGAAAGGTATAGCGTCTACAAACTATGGGATATAATTATGGAATTTGTATTTATTTTTGTTTATACTAGTAATGGCGGCGATCATCAATTTATAGCTGTGCAGTGATATTGCGGTCCAAACTCTGACACTAACTGACACTACCAGTCACCAGTGACACTAATACAGTGATCAGTGCTAAAAATATGCACTATTACTGTACTAATGACATTGGTTCGGAAGAGGTTAATATCAAGGGTGATCAAGGGGTTAATTATGTGCCTAGCCTGTGTTTGTGTTTACTATGTGTGGTGCTTTTACTAGAAAAAGAAATGGATTTGCAGGAACACGGAATCCATCCCAACATCAGAACAGGGATCTGCCTTGTTTACAAAGGAAGATCCCAGTTCTGTGTTATTTACTAACGATCAGTGGGTGCTGGAAGACATTGTGTGCCCGGCAAACGGAGATCAGCTTCTGCTGTGAATTATCACACCGTGTGAACCCCCCCCCCCCCCGAGCAGGAATACGGAATCACGTATATATCATGATCCAGCGCACAGCTGCTGCCCTGTAGCAGTAAAACTGCTATGGGGCGGGCGGCAAGTGGTTAAAACAATCTGAAGTGCTATGTAATCTGAAATATTACCTTATAGCCCAACTCCAGTTTGTATTCTTTAATGATTACCTTGCCCCAGCCACAGTTAAAAAATAAAAATAAAAAAGCAGCTCTGATTTTAATACTTGCCTCCTCCTCAGCATTTTTTCCCATGCAGTACTTCTTTTTCACCACTAGATGTCCACAGCTTTCTATGTTGAATAAAGATCAGTGTTCTGTAACCCTAATGACTGAGGATGTCTTGTGAGTGCAGGCCACCATGGAATCAAGGCGCATCACTATGACCCATGCACTCACATAGACTGATGCAATAATGTCAGTGCCGCATCTCTGGTTCATTGAGGACTTCCCACACTAGACAAGATCTGAAGAGGAAGAATACCCTGGTCATGTGACCAGCCTGAAGAATTTTCAAAAGTATAAAAAAAACGGCAAAGTTCTGAGGGAGAGGGCGACTAGCAGGGGGTGGGGTGGGGGGGGGGGTATGGGGCATCAAGCTGGTAATTGAGCTTCATCATAGCAATTGTTATCAATTCCTGGGGTAAGTCTGATAAACAGCAAGCTCTACAGCATGGGAGCTCAAACTGTGGCCCTCCAGCTGTTGCGGAACTAGTCTAGTCCCATGAGGCATTGCAAGGCTGACAGTTACAAGCATGACTCCCAAAGCCAGAGGGATGATGGGACTTGCAGTTCTGCAACAGCTGGAGGGTCACGGGTTGAGCACCCATGCTCTACAGCATCACAGATTTAACTTGTAATTTCTTTCAATAGTCTCTGGGCAAGACTGCACTGTCTGACATAAAGATAGCAGAAAAATGTACAAATAAGTAAACACTATGAGATTATAATGTATCTTTAAAAGTTTTCCAGTATTATCTTAAATTCTCCGTAGTTCTGAAATACTGTATCTATGTTTACATTAAATATTAGTCTGCAATGCATGATATATAGGCAGTGTCCAGTAATGAATACATTAAGGAAAAGTTGGCTAACTTTCCTATAAAAAATACACCATAGTTTATTAATGGCTAATTGAGCTTTGGAATATATTTATCTGATGTCCAATGCACATTTCATTTCCAAGATGCTGACTAAATGCTTACTTATAAATGTCTATACTAAGTGGATTCTTCCAAGTATGTATTCTTATCTTTCCAAATGATTTCCTACAAGCTGTCCCAATGGGTCAGAGAGAACCAGGTGCAGATTTAGAAAGACTCCATATCCAGTACTGCAAGGACACGCTACACGTTCTCCCCCCAGTCATAGCATCTGCCAAAGACATGAACCTAGTGCAATTTTAAGGATATAACTAATTCTGGCACACTAACAAATAAAGAAAATTCGATAAACTGCCAACACAGTGCTAATTTCCTCTTCTAACTGAAATCGCTGATGACATTTCCTTTGCTTATGGCAAATATCCAAGCTCAAAATATTCTGAGTCTTCTTAAATTCGCTTCCTTACCCAAGAAAATTCGAAATAGCCTTACTTAGTTTTAAGTATTTATGAACAGCTCCAGGCAACTATATAAAACACATTTCATGTGAACCTGAGCTTGGTTTACACATGGTAAACCAACCTTATTGCAGGACTTCTAGCATACTAGCATCATCAGATGCTTGGAAGTGTATGTATAGCCAAAAGTTTTTTCATTGTTGTAGCGTGAGAAAGGGTTCAAATCCATAGGAGTGTATCTTTTTGTTATCTGTATCCTTTTGGGGAGATGCTTACTTACCCCTTACTTTCAGTCCCAGAGATGTGGCAAGAAGTTGAAGGAGAGGAATGTCCCTCTTAGACGGTTATCAGAGACAACTGGAGATAACTCTATATTTTGGATCTCTCATTACATTCTAATTCAGTGAGGCTGGGCATTTTAGACTGAGCAGCCAATTTATCCAGGGATCGAGGGGGGTAGGGGCATTTTTGGGGGCGGCTGGTGATGGGATATTCACGGAGTTGGTCCTCCACACTGTACAGTGCCCCTTTGCAGTGCAGCCCCCTTTATATCACAGTGCCCCTTTACATTGCAGTGCCCCTAATAATCACAGCCCCCCATTTTACTCTCTGCCTCCCCTGCACAGTCCTACCAACAATGTCATCCTATCAGCTGGGCAGGGGGCGGGAGGAGCTGCAGATCTGGATCATATTAACAAGCAGGTGATTACCCGCTTGTTAATATGAGACTTCCGCTCTCTGTACAGATCTCTAGCTCCTCCCGCCCCCTGCTCTGCTGATAAGATGACATCATTGGTGGGGCAGGAGAGCCAGAAGAGGAGACACAGTAAGCACACCCTCCTGCCTGCATGCCTGAGCTATGGGCAGATAGATTACATGAAATAAATGCTACATGAATCATCTGCCCTTACTCAAGATGGTCACACATTTGAGGTGGATGGGGAATTCCTCTCCACTGTGTCGTTGTATTCTGACAGTGGGACTCCTCCACCATCAGAATACACTGATTAGCATTGCAGCTGACCGAAGCAAAAATTCCCAGAAAGCCAATTCATGAATAGTCAATCGATAGATCGACTCTTCATGACCAGGAACAGCCCACCAAATTATGATCCATCTATGGCCAGCTTTAGTGTGAAAGACCCTCAATGTAGTAGACAGTACTCTATGTTAAATAATCCTCATCAAATTATCGAGCAAGCAATCATTGTAGGCCCAGTTAAAATTTTTTAGATAACATTAGGTCAGTCTTCATTAAAGTGTTACTAAACCCAGGACCCTGCATTCACTATATCTGGACTCCCACAGTACACAGCAAATGGAAATGCAGTAATTTTAGTAAATATAAACTGCTAAATACCTAGCGACCCAGCATGACGTCACAAGGGGGCGGTGCTGACAGGTGACGTCGCCCAGTGGCCCAGCCCTTACCTATATAAGAACTGTCAAAGGGCAGAGGAGGCATTTGACGGTCAGCTGTCAATGAAGGTGGATCTTTTTTTTCTTTTGTTCTTTTTTGGGTGCGGCAGGTGGTGTGATTGACCATGGATTTACTTCGAGGGACACTTTTTAATTTTTTTTAATAAAGTAATTTTCAAAAACTTTCTCTGTGTTTGTATTATTTTTTGTTAGTTTTTGGTGAATGGGTAGGTATGGGTACCTCATACTCATTCATATGGGGGGGGCGGGATCTTCCATATTCTGATGAGTGCCCTGTGGGCAGACCCCCACAACCACAGCCCAGAGGTGTGGGAAAGAGACCCTTGTTGCCATCAACATGCACCCCCCATGCTGAGGGCATGTGACCTGGTATGGTTCAGGTGCTCGCTCGTCTTTCCTGACCTGCCAGCCTGCGTGCTCGGAGAAGGGTCTGGTATGGATCTTGGGGGGACCCCATGCCTTTTTTAAAAAAAAAATTAAATAGCCGGGTGCCGGCAATTGCAAACATAAGTCAATCTACCCCATACTCATTAACATGGGGGGGGCAGGATCTGGGGGGCCCCTTGTTAAAGGGGGCTTCCAGATTGTGATAAGCCCCCTGCCTGCAGACCCCCACAGCCCAGGTTGTGGGGAAGAGACCCTTGTTTCCATCAACATAGATACAAGGGGGTTGATTTACTAAAACTGGAGAGTGCAAAATCTGGTGTTGCTGTACATGGTAGCCAATCAGCTTCTACCTTTAACTTGTACAATTAAGCTTTGACAATAAAACCTGAAAACTGATTGGTTTGTATGCAGAGCTGCACCAGATTTTGAGCTCTCTAGCTTTAGTAAATCAACTCCAAGGTGCTTTGGGGTGGGGGTGGGGGGGCAGAGGGGGCACTCTGCAATGTGAGGAGATGGATTAGGGACTGGGGAAGAAAGGGAGGATCAGAGAGGACAGGATCACGCAACCTTTTTACACATCATGCAGGATTAACCCCTTAGGTTCCACAGTGAGTATAACAAGCATGCTTTACTGCATATACAGACTGATTTTACTGTTGTGGGTTTAGTAACACTTTAAGACAGATTTCAGTTCAGACAAAGGATGTATTTGAATGCAAATATAAGTTAATAATTGTCAAATCATTTTGCCAAAGTTGCTCTTTAATGACCAAGTATGAAGACTCAATCCTGCATCATAGTCTCATGGTCCAATGGAGACTGTCTAGAAAACTTGACCCAAAAAATAAACACAGGTAAACAGAGGCTGATTGAATACCTAGCAATGACAGTAATAAATGAACACTTGTGTTTCTTTCCATAGCATAGTTCAAGATCCATCAAGTATCGCCTGAAACAAAGTTATGGCTGGTCAAGAAAGTTACTTTCTATAAGGAATGCTTCCCCCTGGACTTATCAGAATGATAAACGAGTACAGTTTATAGACGTGGAGCTGCAGTGAGGACAGACACCCAGACATAAGATAACACTGCTTTTCACTAACCCATGGACAGTTACAGTTTGTGAACTGTGCTATTCCTGCTGCTTACTTATTTTATATCCCAGACGTATAATAGCTGTCAGAGTGTGCAGGTGGTAAAGCAATTTCTCTAGACTGACCCTTCACGTTCTCACACATGTAGACAGTTTTAATAGTGAGGATGAGGATATGTTGCAATCATGTTCAATTATACAGTATTATATAAAGTTAAATATGCTATACATGCAATTAATGTACAATATCTCACAAAAGTGAGTACACCCCTCACATTTTTGTAAATATTTTATATCTTTTCATGAGACAACATTGAAGAAAAGACACTTCGCTACAATGTAAAGTAGTGAGCAGGGCCAGATTAAGAGCATCATGGGCCTGGTGCTGAGGATTTTGGTGGGCCTTTCATGCTCCCAATTTTGTGGGAACAGTTTGGGGATGGCCCCTCTGTTCCAACATGACTGCGTACCAGTGCACAAAGCAAGGTCCATAAAGACATGGTTGAATGAGCGTGGGGTGGAGGAACTTAACTGGCCTGCACAGAGTCCTGACCTCAACCCAATAGAACACCTTTTGGCTGAATTAGAGTGGAAACTGTGAGCCAGGCCTTCTCATCCACATCAGTGCCTGACCTCACAAATGTGCTTCTGGAAGAATGGTCAAACATTCCCATAGACACACTCATAAACCTTGTGTACAGAGTTCCCAGAAGAGTTGAAGCTGTTATAGCTGCAAAGGATGGGGCAACTCAATATTGAACCCTACAGATGAAGACTGGGATGCCATTAAAGTTCATGTGCGTGTAAAGGCAGGCATCCCAATACTTTTGCCTAGCTAGTGTATCTGCCAGGATTTGGTGGTGGAACCCTTCTACACATAAATACTACATTTAGGCAAGGCCCTGAGTCAGGAGTTATGTTTAACAACATAGAGTGAACGTGCAACATCTCTACATGAAGTGACATGTTCGGGATTCAAACTCAGGACCTGAGCAATGGTAGGCAGAATTTCTACCTTGTGAGCCACAGGGCTGCTGCATGTGGAGTCTCCTACACATACATACACAGATACTGCATTTCTTAGAATATATAGGAATTACATTAGTCAGGAGCTTCTCTTCTTGATTTATTCTGTGATATTTGGTGTTTCTTGCTGTGTGAGTGTAGAATAGTAATGTTATCCTCAGATTTTTGGGAATGACATTCTTATTTCTGATGTTGGTACACATATTCAATTTTTTGGGCTCAAATTAAAGTGGTTGTCAACTCTGAACAACCACTTTAACCTACAGGTAAGCCTATAATAAGGCCTATAATAAGGCTTACCTGTAGGTTCCCTGCATATCTCCTGAACCTGCATGGTTTAGGAGATATACAGTGTACTTGCATGTGCAGACATCATCGGCACATGCACAGTGAAGAAACGGCCTCCGTGCCGTTTCTTGACTGAGATCATGCCATGATTGGCGGCTCCCGTGCACATGCACGGGAATGACGTCACGCGGCTCCAGCCTGCCACAGAGCCGGAGATCGCGGCCCCGGAAGGAAGAGGGGCGAAGATGGACGTGGCCTGGAGTGGGGACATTGCGAGTTTCCAATGCAGGTAAGTGACACATAATAGGCTAGTATGAGATGCTTACTAGCCTATTATGCTTTTAAATTACAAGGGTAACAAAGAGGAAGTAAAACCCATCAGGGTTTACTTCCTCTTTAAGATCATTTGGAAACTGGGACTAATTTTAAATTTCCATAAGCAATGGTATTGTTTGTGGTTTGTAAAGACACCTGTGTGAGTTTGGAGAAATATTTTTGTGAGATGGATATCAACAAATGAAAGTGACAGAGAAAAAAATATTTTAAAATTATATTATTTACATTTTACCAATCTTAAAAACAAAATAGATGATCAAAATTGCAACATTGTTGCCAGGACAATTTATTTGAGAGAAAGATACATTTCATCTCAACGTGAAAAGGACTTATTTGGGGAAGTTACAATTGTATTAGAATGAATGGCTGAAAATTGCATTGGGCTGCATTGTTCCAACTTTTACTCCCAAAAAACTCTCACAGCTCTCATTTTGGTATTTTCTATAGCGCCCTGTAATTTCTCCATGGAAGCAAAATTTAGAGCAGTTTCAGGTCTGATCATGCTCAGTTGTGCTCATGCGGTGCTCTGCACCTAGGAGTACAGAGACAGGGAATTTATCTCTTCTCTGACTTTTTAACATATTTCAGTGTAGAAATAATTTTTTCACACAGTTTAAAAGCAGATTATGCTTAAACAATATCCCGCAAATTTTAGTACAATTTAGGTGATTATATCATACTCTAAACATTATTTGTTCACTTCTCCAGATCGTAACTGGAGTAAGGATTTGGGTGCTATCTGTTGCCTGGGCGCTGTAGTGATTACCGTTTTGGTGCTATTTCGTGCCATTTGCCGCTCAGTACCACAAATGTGCACCTGCACACTAAACCCCTGAAATAAACCCCACAGAATAATTGTTTTCTCTCTGTACTTATGGTGAGTCTACATCCTTCTTCCTAAAGGTAAATATATATATATATATATATATATAGTTGCATGCAAAAGTTTAGGAACCCCTGACAATTTCCATGATTGTCATTTATAAATATTTGGGTGTTTGAATCAGCAATTTAATTTGGATTTATCAAATAACTGAAGGACACAGTAATATTTCAGTAGTGAAATGAGGTTTATTGGATTAACAGAAAATGCGCAATATGCATCAAAACGAAATTAGACAGGTGCATAAATTTGGGCACCCTTGTCATTTTGTTGATTTGAATACCTGTAACTACTTAGCACTGATTAATTGGAACACACAATTGGTTTGGTGAGCTCATTAAGCCTTGAACTTCATAGACAGGAGCATCCAATCACGAGAAAAGGTATTTAAGGTGGCCAAATGCTTGTTGTTGTTCTCTTTGACTCTCCTCTGAAGAGTGGCAACATGGGGGCCTCAAAACAACTCTCAAATGACCTGAAAACAAAGATTGTTCTACATTATGGTTTAGGGGAAGGCTACAAAAAGTTATCGCAGAGATATAAGCTGGCAGTGTCCACTGTGAGGAACATAGTGAGGAAATGGAAGACCACAGGCACAGTTCTAGTTAAGGCCAGATGTGGCAGCCACATAAGATATTGGAGAGGCAAAGGCGAAGGATGGTGAGAACGGTCAAAAACAGCCCACAGACCACCTCCACAGACCTCCAACATCAACTTGCTGCAGATGGTGTCACTGGGCATCGTTCAACAATTCAGCGCAATTTGTACAGGGAGAAGCTGTATGGGGGATGCGAAAGAAGCCTTTTCTGCACACACGCCACAAACGCAGTCGCTTGAGGGATGCAAACGCACATTTGGACAAAGATTGAGTTATTTGGTCATAACAAGGGATGTTATGCATGGCGGCAAAAGAACACATCGTTCCAAGAAAAACACTTGCTACCCACAGTAAAATTTGCTGGAGTTTCCATCATGCTGTGGGGCTGTGTGGCCGGTGCCGGTACTGGGAATCTGGTTAAAGTTGAGGGTCACATGAATTCCACTCAATATCAGCAGATTCTTGAGAATAATGTTGAGGAATCAGTCACAAAGTTGAAGTTACGCCGGGGCTGGATATTTCAACAAGACAACGACCCAAAACACTGCTCAAAATCTACTCGGGCATTTATGCAGAGGAACAAGTACAATGTTCTGGAATGGCCATCCCAGTCCCCAGACCTGAATATCGTTGAACATCTGTGGGGTGATTTGAAGTGGGCTGTCCATGCTCAGCAACCATCAAACCTAACTGAACTGGAGATGTTTTGTAAGGAGGAATGGTCCAAAATACATTCATCCAGAATCCAGACACTCATTACAGGCTATAGGAAGCATCTAGAGGCTGTTATTTCTGCTAAAGGAGGCTCTACTAAATATTTATGTGATTTTTCTGTTGGGGTCCCAAATTTATGCACCTGTCTAATTTCGTTTTGATGCATATTGCACATTTTCTGTTAATCCAGTACATCTCATTTCACTACTGAAATATTACTGTGTCCTTCAGTCATTTGATATATCAAAATGAAATTGCTGATCCAAACACCCAAATATTTATAAATGACAATCATGGAAATTGTCAGGGGTTTCTAAACTTTTGCATAAAACTGTATGTACAAAGCTTGCTTACAAAGTGAGAGTTAAGAGGAAATGGGTATTTTGTGAAAGTTGTGGGGAAGGAACAAGAGTTAGCCTCTGCGTTGTGCTACACTACACTGTGTGGACTCAGCTGCCGCCGTGATTTACATAACAATATCTCCTGCCGCCCGCGACTTACATAACAATAGTGCTTGCCACCCGCGATTTACATAACAATAGCGCCTGCTGGCCGTCCTTGATTTACATAACAATATCGCCGCTCGCCCGCGATTTACATAACAATAGCGCTGCCCGCCCACGATTTACATAACAATGGTGTACAAACACATAGAGCTAAACAGCATTAATGACTCACTGGCATGGGCCTATCTTGAGGTAGGGGCCTGGAGCTGCAGCTCTAATAGCCCCTATGTTAATCCAGCCCTGGTAGTGAGTGTACAGCTTGTATAACAGTGTAAATTTGCTGTCCCCTCAAAATAACTCAACACACAGCCATTAATATCTAAACCACTGGCAACAAAATTGAGTACACCCCTAAGTGAAAATGTCCAAATTGGGCCAAATTAGAGATTTTCCCTCCCCGGTGTCATGTGACTCGTTAGTGTTACAAGTCTCAGGTGTGAATGGGGAGCAGGTGTGTTAAATTTGGTGTTATCACTCTCACTGTCTCATACTGGTCACTGGAAGTTCAACATGGCCACCTCAAGGCAAATAACTCTCTGAGGATCTGAAAAAAAAATATTGCTCTACATAAAGATGGCCTAGACTATACGAAGATTGCCAAGACCCTGAAACTGAGCTGCAGCACGGTGGTCAAAACCATACAGTGGTTTAACAGGACAGGTCCCACTCAGAACAGGCCACGCCATGGTCGACCAAAGAAGTTGAGTGCACATGCTCATATCCAGAGGTGGCCTTTGGGAAATAGAGTGCTGCCAGCATTGCTGCAGGGGTGGGGGTCAGCCTGTCAGCGCTCAGACCATATGCCAACATGTACTGTGACATACTAAAACAGAGCACGATCCCCTCCCTTCGGAGACTGGGCCGCAGGGCAGTATTCCAATATGATAACGACCCCAAGCACACCTCTATGATGACCACGGCCTTGCTGAAGAAGCTGAGGGTGAAGGTAATGGACTGGCCAAGCATGTCTCCAGACCTAAACCCTATTGAGCATCTGTGGGGCATCCTCAAATGGAAGGTGGAGGGGCGCAAGATCTCTAACATCCACCAGCTCTGTGATGTCATCATGGAGGAGTGGAAGAGGACCTCAGTGGCAACCTGTGAAGCTCTGGTGAACTCCATGGCCAAGAGGGTTAAGACAGTGCTGGAAAATAATGGTGGCCATACAAAATATTGACACTTTGGACCCAAGTTGGACATTTTCACTTAGGGGTGTACTCACTTTTGTTGGCAGCGGTTTAGACATTAATGGCTGCCTGTTGAGTTATTTTGAGGGGACAGCAAATATACACTGTTATACAAGCTGTACACTCACTACTTTACATTGTAGCAAAGTGTAATTTCTTCAGTGTTGTCGCATGAAACGATAGAATAAAATATTTACAAAAATGTGAGGGGTGTACTCACTCTTGGGAGATACTATATATTCTTGTTTAGCATATATAACTATGCTATTGACAGTACAAATTACCATTGAGATCCACCTCTCAAGAAGCTTGCCATTTACATTTAAAGTTCATGCAAGCCCTAAGAATAAGCTTTCTTTTGAACTCTTAACCACTTGCTTACCAGACACTTATACCCCCTTCCTGAACAGGCCAATTTTCAGCTTTGAGCACTCTTGAATAACAATTGCTTGTTCGTGCAGCACTGTACCCAAATTACATTTTCATAATTTTTTTCATGCAAATAGAGCTTTCTTTTGGTGGTATTTAATTCCCACTGCATTTTTTATTTTTTGTTAAACACAAAATAGAGACTGAAAATTTTGAAAAAAAAAAGTTTTTCATATTTTGTTATAAAATTTTGCTAACAGGTAATTTTTCTCCTTCATTGATGGGACTGATGGGCACTGCTAGGCAGAACTGATGGGCACTGATGATGCGACACTGATGGGCACTGATAGGCGGCACTGATAAGTGGCACTGATGGGCACTGATGAGGTGGCACAGGTGGGCACTGATCAGGAGGCACTGATGAGTCTGCACTGATGGGTGGAACTGATGGGCACTGATAGATGACACTGATGGGTACTGATAGGTGACACTGATGGGCACTTATCAGGAGGCACTGATGGGCACTGATAGGTGGCACTGGTAAGCAGCACTGATGGACCCTGATAGATGGCACTGGTGGGCACGGGTTTGCAGCACTGAGGGCACTTATTAGCAGCACTGGTTGACACTGTGTGGGACCGATGTCCCTCTAACAGAAGCCAGTTACTGGCTTTATTCTTTTCGTTACGCTGACAGCGTGAAAAAAAAGTCGGTAACCGGCTTCTGTTTACTTCCATGATCAACTGTCATTGGCTGACAACTGGTCACATGGTAAAGGGCCTGCTGTGATTGGCCCTTTACCCTGTTCTGTGATCAGCCTTGAGGCACGCGGGTGGCGTGAGAATGGGAGGACATACATTGACACCCTCCCGGCATTTGAGGTCCATGCTGTAGCCGTCTTTCGGCTATAGCACAGACATCAGGCGGTTAAAATGCTTTCTTTTGACCTATTAACCTATATCAATGAAAGTGTTTTGATACATTTATTTAATCCTAACAGAAATCCAGCAAGCTCCTGACACCATGTGGACTTTGCAGAATTAAGTGTTGTCATCCCTGCCCACTTCTCTTCTGTGGACTAGTGAGCACACCCCCCTTATGTTATGGAGATGAGGAGAGAGGAATGTTCTGTAGGACTTTCTATACTAGGGTACCCACTAAAAATCAGTACCAGGTCTGGTGGATGAGGAAAAAAAATGAAAAAAAGCATGGGAGTCCCCCAAAATTCATGCCAAACCCTTATCTGAGCATGCAGCCTGGCTGGCCAGCAAAGTGGGAAAGTAGGGGGGGACAACAAGCATGCACAGACATCTACAGCCTGGAGGAAAGAAGGGAAAGGGGAGACATGACTAATACCGTTAAATACATAAAGGGTGTGAATAAGGTTCAGGAAGGCAGTTTTTTCAATGTGAAACCAAAATCAACAACACTCAAAAAGTAATGTCCCCAAGTTTCAAGTTCAAAACTAATTTCAGAAAGTATTATTTTACTGAAAGGGTAGTTGATGCTTGGTATGAAATTCCAGCAGAGGCAGTGAGACAGTCAACAGTAAATGGCTTCAAACATGCTTGGGACAAATATAGATCTATCCTTAGACAAAAAAGTTCATGAAAAAAAAAGAACCATACTCTGTCTTTTTTCTGCCGTCACTTTTTTATTTTCTACAATGAACGGTGCCCGCCGACTCACCAACACAAAATAAACCAAAGTTACAATGAGCTCCCAATGTACGAGAATTACAATTCTTAGCCTGATAGCTGAATGTAAACAAATGGGCAGGGGGCAATGTCATTGACCAATGGCCATGGCCAGATTTGGTCAATGATGTACTGCTTGCATTAGGGCTGAGGGCTCTTGAGAGGAGTACTGAAGCAAGGTGCTATTTTCAAGAAGCTATGTACAGCACCTTGCTGCCCCCTCCCAACAGCTATAATATGTCTGCATTGCATAGAGAAACACAGAGACCCAGTGATGGTGTAACTGGATCTAAAATAAGGACTGTAATGAGAACAGAATGTTTTTTTCACTAGCATGTTGATGAGGAATGAATGAAGGAACCAAGGATTTTCAGTATGTCTGGCATCATGCCTCACCGTAATACAGTTTTCTTAACCAAACCATTTCTAATGAAGCAAAATGTCTTACTTGAAGATCCTGAAAGTAACAACACTTCATGTTGCAAGGCTGACACTGCCTTGTATTTATCCGCCTGTCATGCATGCTTCTTTAGTTGACCATTGGGCTGCCTATCTGAGAGATCTGATAGGCAGCCCAGCGACCAGATGTAGGAGCTTACATGGCAGACTGACAACACTGTTGCTAATTGTGAGGCAGTGTCTTAGGTAGTGGTGGCCGCTCCATTCGGGGCACAGGGGCGTCGCCCCCCTAGTCCATGCGCCCAGTCCCTAATTTACATGCAGGGCATCGGACGCATGAATTTCAATGTGTTTTTTCTTTTTTTTGAAGCACATGATTAGTGCCTGAGGCTCTAATTGGCTTCAAAAAGGGCAGCATGGAACGTAGAGCACTGCACCCTGAGACCACCCAGTTATGTGACAATAGTGAATTAACTATCGTCTTCCTGCTTCTCCTCCCGGCCAATCAGGAAGCGGGTCTTAAGACCCGATTGGCCGAGAGGAGAAGCGACCATATTGGCGGAGAGCACAAGCAGTGGGGAAGTTGCTGAGGAGGAGACACAGAGGGAAGCCACCTAAGCTGCCCACGGCCTGGATGAAGTAAGTGCGGGGCTGGTGGGTGGACAGGCGAGTGACGGGGGGTTTGTTCGCTGATCGACTTAGCGATGGGGAGTGTGATTGAGTGACCGACCGAATGGGGGGGTGGTCGGGTGGTTTGTTTGCCACCCCCCAAAAAAATGGAGGACCAGCTGCCACTGGTCTTAGGGTTGACAGCCTGCAAAAGGAAGTGCTGTTACTGGCAGGATCTCCAGGTAAAAAACTTTGCAATAGATTCACAAGAAAGTATTTATTTGCATATACTTTAAGGTACACACATCTGTCTGTCTATGGGTACCCAAAGTCCAATTATCTTTTTAGCGCTAGACCTAACCACTCAGCAGAATCAAGTCTGTAGTGACATTTCAACCCTATGTTACCTTATCCACTTACGTCCAAACTGTGCAATGAGTGACTACTTCCCACTTTCACACCAACATATACTGCATATTTATAGACTTAGAGATTACATATCTATAAATATACTCATGTGGGATTTCTCTTGTGGCATCCTAATTGCACCTCATAAATATTTATCTGATATCTTTGTAATTGGAGCCGGAAAGCAGTATGTACATCGTTTGAACTGCCAGCAGAATAAATGCATAATTTGTTGTCTGCATTAAGACCAAACATATACACAACATATGTGTAAAAATACATATTGCAGTTCTCATGTTGTATCTAGCTCATTATCAAAATGGTCCAGTAAAGTGAGAAGCACTCCTTGTACCTCTTTTCCACATATATATATTGTGAGGGATTAGCTTAATCGGGATCACCTTCCCTGGGAAAAAGGTAGTTCAAACAGCAGGTTTTCTTAAAACCTGACTTGTATGCAGGTTTATTTAAAAGGTTGCAGGTAAATCAAATAAACAAAACAGAAAATAAATCCATGCCATCCAAGCACTAACTAGGTTCAGAGGTGAAGGGTGGACATGTGCGGTTAGTTTCGTTCCGAATTAAAATTCGGACGAATTTTAGTTTTTTCGTAAATTCGGATGTATCCAAATTTTCGAATTACAATAGTACTGAATTTAAACGAATCCGAATAACGAAAAAGAAAGTTTGGACGAAATTTGAATTTGAATAATTTTCAAATCGTTTCGAATACTTTTCTAATTTGAATAGTTTTCTAATTTGATTTTGAAAAGTTTTCAAATTCCAATAGTTTTCAAATTCGAAAAGTCTTTGAATTTGAATAGTTTTCCAATTTCCAAAGAGAGCAAAATAGGATAGAAAACAAAGGAATAGAAAAAAAAAACCCAATAGACTAGAAAAGGATATAACAGAAGACAAAAGAATAGAATACAACTGCTCTGTTCCACTCCAACACATATTATTCTTTCATTTTCTGTTATATTCCCCTCTATTGTATTCTATCTTTTTCCATTTTATTCCTCCACTTTCCACTCCACCCCATTCTCCTTGAAAATTAGAATACTATTCGAAAACTATTCAAATTTGAAAATGATTTGAATTTCAAAACGATTCAAATTCGAAAACTTTTCAAATTCGAAAACTATTCGAAATTGATTCGAAAACTTTTCTAATTGATTTGAAAACGAATAAACGAAACAAATTCCGAAAAAGAATTAAACGAATGAAAGAAAACTAACTAAACAAACTTATGTAAATAATCAATCTAAATGAAACTAAACTAATTTTTTCACTCTGCACATGTCTAGTGAAGGGCTTCTCCCAGTCATCCACAAAACAAAGTTAATGCAAACCTTTAGTTTCAGTCACAAAGCAAAGTTCATATCATCAGCTCTCTCAGGCTTGATGCCTCCTGAGTTCCAGGTCAAAGCCATCATCTGCTCCAGACCTGTTTCTTTTATACCACCTGTTGATGGACACAAGTGGACCGCAAAATCTGGTTCAGAACCCACCTTGTCAAGGTGGCTGGTAAAACCCGGACCAAATTCCACCTTCGTTTCCTGCAAGTGAATGCATGCGAGGTGAAACATAATGTCCATCCATCACCTCGCCTTTCATAAGGCCACATATCCCCCCCCCCCCCCCGCTCAAGCCCCTGCGGCTGAGCAACTGTCCCAACCAGACAATTGATGCAAGGAATCACCTTGTCACTTGACTCTTTTTCTTCTTGTATCACACATCCACTTAAGAGGGGCATGATGAGTGACTATTTTGAATGGCCTCTCCAACAGGTAGTATTTCGGGGGAATCTAAGGCCCATTTGATAGCTAAATATTCCTTCTCAACAATGACATTTTTCTCATATCTGTTGAGCTTTCTTCTAAGGTAAACCATTGGGTGCTCCTCCCCATCTCTGACTTGGAATAGTACAGCACCCAGTCCCACATCAGAGGCGTCTGTCTGCACCACAAACTCCTTTGTGAAATCAGGGGTCACAAGCAAAGGTTGAGCACAAAGGGCTTGCTTCAACATTTGAAATGCCTTCTCTGCCTCAGGATTCCCCTTGATCATGACTGACCCTCTACCCTTCGTCAGATCCATCAGTGGGGCTGCAATGGTGGCAAAATTGGGTATAAAACACCTGTAGTACCCGGTTATCCCCAGAAATGCACAAACTTCTTTTTTTATTTATAGGTAGGGGCCACTTTTGTACTGCCTCAATCTTAACGATTTGAGGCTTGATCAGCCCCCAAACAATAATGTAGCCAAGGTATTTGGCCTCCTCAAAGCCTATGGCACACTTTTTGGGGTTGGCAGTGAGTCCTGTTTTCCTAAGGGAATCCACTACTGCTTGCAGCCGGGACAAATGGGATTCCCAATCTGGGCTGTGGATGACTACATCGTCCAAATAGGCGGCTGCGTATTGGCGTGTGGTCTTAAGGTCTTATCCATCATTCTCTGGAATGGACACAGGAGCACCATGCAAGCCAAAAGGCATTACCTTATTTTTGAAGGACCCCTTAGGGGTAGAAAACACAGTTTTCTCTTTGGCTGACTTTGTTAGGGGTATCTGCCAATAAATTTTAGTCAGATCTAAAGTAGTTATGTACAGGGCACCTCCCAATCTGTTAACAAGCTCATCGACCCGAGGCTTTGGGTACTCATCGACTTTAGACACGCTGTTCAATTTCCTGAAATCATTACAAAACCTTACAGTTCCATCTGGTTTTGGGACCAACACTATGGGACTTGACCAGTCACTGTGGGACTCCTCTATCGCATCCAGCTCTAACATTCTTTATTTCATTTGCAACTGCTTCCCGCCTAGCCTCAGGTATTCTATAGGGCTTTACATTTACGCGGGCATCTGGTTCCGTAATTATGTCATGCTGTATAACTGTCAGTCCGGGCAGGTGAGAGAAAAAGTCTCTATTCTTACTCACAAATTCTTTAACGTCCTTCTGTTGGGCCACTGACAAGGTTCAGTTATGGGTACTTCAGGTGTCATGGGAGCCATGTCCTTTTGGGGGGGTTGGCATTGCCAGTAGGGATAGGCCTAACACCCCCAGTTTGGTTTGCAGCAGAACTTGTGAACAGGCAAAAAATCTGTGCGAACACGCAAACCCTATTAAAATCAAAGGACTCGAACATGAAAAATCAAAAGTGCTCATTTTAAAGGCTTATATGCAAGTTATTGCCATAAAACATGTATGGGGACCTGGGTACTGCCCTATGGGACATCAATGAAAAAAACGTTTTTAAATTGATTGTTTTTTTCTGGAGCAGTGATTTTAATAATGATTAAAGTGTCAAAATAAAAATGAAATATTCCTTTAAATATTGTGCCTGGGGGGGGCCCTTAGTATGCCTGTAAAGTGGCGCATCTGTGCGATGTTTAGAACAGTGCCTCCACAAAATTACATTTGTAAAGGAAAAATTGTCAATTAAAATCATTTGTGGCTGGAATGTATTACCGGTTCCCAGCAATATAGATAAAAATCATTGAAAAAGCATGATGTTGGGGGTCCCCCCCAGTCCATACCAGGCCCTTCAGCTCTGGTATGGATTTTAAGGGGAACCCCATGCCAAAATTTAAAAAAACTTTGCGTACCAGGCCCTTATCCGAGCACGTAGCCCTGGCATGGCAGGAGGGGGTGCTTTGGGGTCCCCAGATCCCGACTCCCCCACCCCCATGGGAAGGGGCATGAGGTACATTGTATCCCTACCCATTCACCAAAAAGGAGTGTAGTCGTGTTACAAAAAACAGTTGACAGTTTTTGACAAGTCCTTTATTGTAAAATAGCTCTTTTTCTTCCCCCCGATTCTTCTTCTTTCTTCCTCCGGTCTTCCTCCATCTTCTCCTGCCCCGCTCCTTCTTCTGGTCTTCTGCTTCTTTTACTCTTCTTCCTTCCTCTCGTCATTGTCTTCTTTTTCATATTCTTCTTCCTCCTCTTTCTCCGCTGCCGCTGCCATGCCTTCCAGAGGCGACTCCCAAAATGGGCGGTCTTCAGTTTGACAGTTATTTTATAAGAAGGGTCGGGCCACCTGGTGACGTAAATGGGTGACCCCGCACATGACGTCAGAAGGAGACAGGGTCATTCATTTATATCACCGGGTGGCTCCGCCCCTTATAAAATAGCTGTCAAACTGAAGACCGCCCATTCTGGGAGTTGCCTCTGGACGGCACGGCACCGGCGGCAGAGGAAGAGGAGGAAGAAGGAGATGATGACGAGAGGAAGGAAGAAGACCGAAAGAAGAAGCAGTAGACTAGAAGAAGGAGCGGGGCAGGAGAAGATGGAGGAAGACTGGAGGAAGAAAGAAGAAGAATTGGGGGAAGAAAAAGAGCTATTTTACAATAAAGGACAAGAAAAGGTCAAAAACTGCCTACTGTTTTTTGTAACACTACTCTCCTTTTTTGGTGAATGGGTAGGGATATAATGTACCCCATACTCATTCACATGGGGGGGGTCAGGATCTGGGGGTCCCCTTATTAAAGGGGGCTTCCAGATTTCGTCAAGCCCCCCTCCCGCAGACCCCCACAACCTCCGACCAGGGTTGTGGGCAGGAGGCCCTTCTCCCCATCAACATGGGGACAAGGTGCTTCGGGGGGGGGGGGGGGCCCAAAGCACCCTCCACATGTTGAGGGCATGTAGCACGGTATGGTTTGAAGAGCCTGGTTTGGATTTAGGGGGTACCCCGTGTCATTTAAAAAAATAAAAAATTGGCAAGGGGTTCCCTTTAAAATCCATACCAGACTGAAAGGGGGGGGGGGGGAACGCAATTCTTACATTTTGGCGTGGGGCTCTCCTTTGCCACTTAAGGACAGAGCCTCTTTCTGAGATTTGGTATTTACAAATTAAGATCAGGTTTTTTTTTAAAGAAAATTACTTAGAACCCCCAAACATTTTTTTTCCTAACACCCTAGAGAATAAAATACTCACACTGTATTTGCACAGCGGTCTTAAAAGCACATTTTTTTGGAAAAAAACACTTTTTTGAATTAAAAATAAGACATCAGTAAAGTTAGCCCAATTTTTTTCTAAATTGTGAAAGATAATGTTACGCTGAGTAAATTGATACCCAACATGTCATGCTTCAAAATTGCATCCGCTCGTGGAATGGCGACAAACTTTGGCACTTAAAAATCTCCACCGACGAAGTTTAAACATTTCTATAGGTTACCAGTTTTGAGTTAAAAAGACCTCAGATCTCATATTTACACTAAAATGCAATAAAAAAAAGAAAAAATGTCACTTGCAAAAAAAAAAAAAAATTTTCTTCTTTAACCACTTCAGCCCCGGAAGGATTTCACACTTTAGGACTAGAGCCCTTTTTGCGATTTGGCACTGCGTCACTTTAACTGACAATTGTGCGGTCGTGCGACGTTGTACCCAAACGAAATTTGCGTCCTTTTTTTACCACAAATAGAGTTTTCTTTTGGTGGTATTTCATCACCGCTGCGTCATTTCTGATCTCCGCTATAAACAAAAGAAGAGCGACAATTTTGCAAAAAAAAACAAATTTCTTACTTTTTGCTAAAATACAAATCCAAAAAAAAAAATACAAAAAAACGTTTTTTTCATAAGTTTTGGTCGATTTATATTCTTCCTCATATTTGTGATAAAAAAATCACAATCGGCGTTTATGGATTGGTTTGCGCAAAAGTGGCCGCGTTTACGGACGATGAGAATTCATTTCTGGGGTTTTTATTTATTTATTTATTTTTTTACTAGTAATGGCGGCGATCTGCGATTTTTAGCGGTACTGCGATATTGGGGCGGACTTGTCGGACCATTTTGACATTTTTTTGGGACCATTGGCATTTATACAGCGATCAGTGCTATAAAAATGCACTGATTACTGTGTAAATGCCATTGGCAATGAAGGGGTTAACCTGCAGGGGGCACTCTAAGGGTTAACTGTGTTCCCTGGGCGTGTTCTAACTGTGTTTGGGCTGCCCTATCAGGGGAAGGGAAGTGATCACAGCTTCCATATACAGGAAGTCTGTGATCACAGCCCTTCCCCCTCTAACAGAACGGAGATCCGTGTTTACTTACACAGACCTCCGTTCTTTCACTCCGGGGGGGCATCACGGGTAGCCGGCGGCGATCGAGTCCGCCGCACCCGCTCCCTGGCCCCCCGGACACAGTGAGCGTGCGGGCGCGCCTCCGGCGGCACGCACGCGCTCACAGTGCGCGATCTCGCAGCCGCCGTCGTATGACGGCGGTTTGCGTTATCGAGCCACTTTGTCGCCGTCAACCTGCGGTAAGTGGTTAACCACTTCAGCCCTGGAAGGATTTCCCAGTTTAGGACTAGAGCACTTTTTGCGATTCGGTACTGCGTCGCTTTAACTGACAATTGCGCGGTCGTCTGACGTTGTACCCAAACAAAATTTGCTTCCTTTTCTCCCACAAATAGAACTTTCTTTTGTTGGTATTTGATAACCTCTGTGTCATTTCTGATCACCGCTATAAACAAAAAAAAGAGCGACAATTTTGCAAAAAAAACAATATTTCTTACTCTTTGCTAAAATACATATTCAAAAAAAAATATATAAGAAAACATTTTTTCATCGGTTTTGGCCGATTTATATTCTTCCTCATATTTTTGGTAAAAAAATTGCAACTGGTGTTTATTGATTGGCTTGCGCAAAAGTTGTCGCGTTTACGAATGATGAGAATTAATTTATGGGGTTTTTATATTTTACTAGTAATGGCAGCGATCTGTGATTTTTAGCGGTACCGCGATATTGCGGCGGACATGTCGGACCATTTTCACACTTTTTTGGGACCATTGGCATTTATACAGCGATCAGTGCTATGAAAATGCACCAATTACTGTGTAAATGCCATTGGCAGTGAAGGTGTTAACCTGGAGGGGGCGCACTAAGGGTTTACCCTCAGTGAGTTCTAACTGTATGGGGGCTGGGCTGGCAGGGGGAGGGGAGTGATCACGGCTCCCATATACAGGGAGCCTGTGATCACATCCCTTCCCCCTCTGTCAGAATGGAGATCAGTGTTTACATACACAGACCTGCGTTCTCTCACTGAGGGGCAGCCATCGCGGATAGCCGGCGGAGATCTAATCCGCCCTACCCGCTACCTGGCCCCCCCGGAGCACAGTGAGCATGTGAGCACACCTCTTGATACAATACTCGTTCATCAAGCCACTGCGGGCGGCAAGTGGTTAAGAGCATGACATGACCCAGTCAGACAGGTGCAGAAAAATTGGGCCTTGGGTGTTGTTGGTGGCAGAACACTGTAACTATACTGCATATATATATTCTTATTTCTTACACTGCCTGAACTGACTTTATATACTATACACTGAATAAGCTGTATATATAATCTACACTGAATGCAGCATATTATATATATATAATATATACTGTACATCAGCCCTCAAATTTTGCACTTGCCTACTCGCATTTTGCAAGTGCAAAATGAGGGCTGGCGAGGAGCTGGGCTGCCTGGGAGCGAGGGGGAGCGGGGGGATGAGCGCCGCCGGCAGGCGGGATGAATGAGAGCCATTCTCCCAGTGCAATAGAGCACAGAGGAAGAAGAGAGCCTGACGGGATCACAGAGCAGGGGTTGCCCGCTGTAACTGTTTACATTAGCATTGCCGTCCGCTGAGCTCTCAGTTACACAGAGTCCCGCCCCCCTGACCCACGCCAGTGACAGACAGAATGCTGGTCCAATGCCAGGGCGCATTCTGTCTGCCACAGGCGCGGATCAGGAGGGCGGGACTGTGTGTAACCCGACGGCAATGCTAATGTAAACAGCGGGCAACCCCTGCTCTGTGATCCCGGCCGGCTCTCTTCTTCCTCCACGTTCTGTTGCACTGGAAGAATGGCTCCCATTCATCCCCAGGCACTGGGGAGGTTGAATTGTGGACACTAGTGAGGATGCAATGGTGGGCACAGGGGAGGCTACAATGGTGGGCATAAATGAGGCTACAATGGTGGGCATAGGTGAGGCTGCAATCGTGGGCACAGGTGAGGCTACAATGGTGGGCACAGGTGAGGCTGCAATCATGGGCACAGGTGAGGCTGCAATCATAGGCACAGGTGAAGCTGCAAATGTGGGCACAGGTGAGGCTACAATGGTGGGCACAGGTGAGGCTAGAATGGTGGGCACAGGTGAGGCTAGAATGGTGGGCACAGGTAAGGCTGCAATGGTGGGCATAGGTGAGGCTGCAATGGTGGGCACAGGTGAGGCTGCACTAATGGGCACTGATAAAGTTGTTGTTAATATTTATTTGTGTAACTTAATTCTACATAAAACAATTAAAAGAATTTATGAGGGCATGTATAGGGGCGGGATTAGGGGCGGGGCACTGTAGGGGTTGGGTGGGGCAACTGGTGGCAAGTAACCTTTAAGGCCTGGCTAGTAGCTCAGGACTTGAAATTTTGAACCCTGCTTTACATATATATTCTTACACTGCCGGAATGAACTTTATATTGAATACACTGAATGAGCTGTATATATAGTCTACACCAGGGTTTCTCAACCAGGGTTCCGTGGAACCCAAAGGTTCCTCCAGAGTTTGCAATGGGTTCCTTGAGCAATGGTCAATTTCTACCTCTCAGATAAATTCCCAATGACATAATTGATCTTTTTAGCTATATGTAAGGGGGTAATTCGTCCCAATGACCACAAGTGTAAGGAGCATTTTTCCCATTAACCATCACACTAATGTATCATGAGTTGTAGATTTTTAATTGTTAGCAGGGGTCCCCCGAGACCGGAGAATAATTTCAAGGTTTCCTCGGTGTAGAAAAGGTTGAGAAAGGCTGGTCTACGTTGAAGGCAGCGTAATATATATATATATATATATATATATATATATATATATATATACACACACACACTATATACTGTACATATATATTCTTACACTGCCTGAACTGACTCTATATACTTTACACTGAATGAGCTGTATATATAGTCTTCACTGAAGGCAGCATAATATATATATATATATATATATTTACTATATACTGTACATATATATTTTTACACTGCCTGAACGGACTCTATATACTATACACTGAATGTGCTGTACATATAGTCTACACTGAAGGCAGCGTATTATATATAATGTATATACTATATACTTTACATATATGTTCTTACACTGCCTGTATATAGGCTACACTAGATCTATATACTACACTGCCTGCACTGCCTGTATATACTCTGCACTAGATCTATATAATACACTGCTTACACTGCCTATATATACTGTCTCTACACTAGATCTATATACTACACTGCCTGCCTACACGCCACTAGCTAAACTAGCTACATGTCACAAGTAGAGTTGAGCGAACTTCTGGAAGTCCGGGTTCTGCTGGTTCAGCCGAACTTCGGGACAAAGTCCGGGTTCGGGTCCGGACAGAACCCGAACTTTGTCCCGGATCCCGAACCCCATTGAAATCAATGGGGACCTGAACTTTTAGGCACAAAAATGGCTGTAAAAAAGTCCTGGAAAGTCCTAGAGGTCTACAAAAGGAAGGAAATGGGGGTAAGGGTGGGACAAGTGCCCTACAAAGAAATGGGGACAGGGAAATAACTAAAAGCATTTTTAAAAAAATAATTTCATAAAAAAATCAAAAATGGAGGTGGATGTGGACCATCTTCAAACTGTTTCTGAAAAGTATTAATTAACGGTAGAAGCCATATCACTGTTCTAAAATCATCTTCAAACTGTGTCAAAAAAGTATAAATAAGCCGGGAGAACCCATATCACTGTTCTGCAAACATCTGGAAAATGTGTGTAACACTTTAACTAAAACCGGGAGAAGCCATACTACTGTTCTGCAAACATCTGGAAACTGTAACACTTTAACTAAAACCGGGAGAAACCATACTACTGTTCTGCAAACATATGGAAACTGTGTGTAACACTTTAACTAAAACCGCAATGCGTGTCAAAGGGCTACAAACGTCTTGTCATCAAGTCAAACAGGGCCAAAATCAATTTCACAATGTGTGTCAAAGGTCTACAAACGTCTTGTCAC